>OY482673.1:31756983-32029483 GCA_960531455.1 Urophora cardui
AAAATTTAAATTAATTGAACGAGTTTGAAAAAAAACAATTTTCTATTTTTTATTTACTTCAAAATTTTTCAACAGCAAGGGAGTTTTTGAATCAAAAACGCCCGTCTTTTAATTAACTATGGAAAGTTGTTGAATCAAAAACTTTGCCGTTAAAACAAATACTTTTGCTGTTGAATCAAAGACGGAGATTCAACAGCGGAAAGTTGTTGAGTTAACTACGGGTATTTTTTCAGAGTATGTATATATGCTTGCACAAATTTATAAATACGGTGGGTGTCAAAATCTGTTAAAACGCTACATACTTTTATTATGATACGGCAGGAGCTTTTGGTTAGAGCATTGGATTTAATAAATACAAATTGAAAACCACAGTTAAAAAGGTTTTTTTTAAGCTTTGCGTTTTTACAGATAGTAACTAACTTTTTGCATCAAGAGCATAATGAATCGATGTCAATGAATGATTGACAAAAATAAAATATTAATTGAATATAAAGCTTGTATATGTACATATGTAAGTTGGAAAGAATTGATATTTTTAATTGAAAATATAAGTTATACATATATGTACATATGTATGTTTTTAATTCTCACCAATTTTAGGCCAACATTAAGAGTTGTTTATGGCACTTACCTGTAAAGAAAAAAGGAAAAGATGTGTAAATAGTATCTAGCAAATAATAGTATATGTATATGATAAATACATGTAAATATCTACGGCTGGGTGAAAGATCACCCAATTTCAAAAGTTGTTTCAAAAACGGAAGTATTCGAGAGAAAAGTTCCTTCGGAATATTTATGGACCTTTGCGCGTTAGCGAATAAAGATCCACCGGCTACGTTGGGCAGGACATTTCGTGAGAATGAGTGCAGGTGCCCCGGCCCAGAAAGTATTTACATATATCGAAACCCGCTAAAGGCAGAAAAAAAGGAAGACCTCCACTGCGTTGGGAAGATTAGGGGAAGACTGACTCATCCCCCTTGGTATTTTCAATTGCTGCCAGGTAGCAAGAGGCAGAAACGAGCGGCGCGGTTAAGGGCCAATCATAAAACAGAAGAAGAAGAAGAAGAAGAATGTAAAAGGGAGCATATTTTGCGCGAAGTTTTCAACAGTTCGGGAGCACTAATACGATTCTAAGAGTTCAAGTTCAAATGTGTAACTATTCCCAATAAATATTATATTAGTATTAAAATATTAATAATGTGGTGATATCCACTTAATATTTATAAAAAACAACTCTGCATGTCGCTAGGATTTCCAAGGAATTTCAGTGGGCTAAATGTAAGAATATTTAACTTATCTATGAAAAAAAAAAAAGAAAATGTGGGTGTAAAAACGACTAAACCGCTTAATCCACAACCAGTTACCTCGATATAAATAAATACTTTCACCCACACAACAACCACACGTCAACAAACCTGTTGCATAACAAAATGCGAATATCAAAGGGGAGAAAACAGCAAAAGTGAAGTAAATAAAAGTGGAGAAAAAAAAACACCGGCTAGAAGTAAGCAACAAAATCACAGTGAAAATGTGTAGAAAGCTATTGCTGGACAATGGGGAGCTGCTCCTTTTTTTCACTTCTAACAATTGTGAAATCCGCGACGGGTATGAATAACAAAAAAAAAATAAAAAAAATATATAAAATAAAGCGGGTAAAAACGTATAGCGATGAATATGAGATGAAAGCGTGAAGTTGGAATATTTTTATATTAGTAAATGTAATACACAAATGAATGAGTGGCCATAACGAAACGGAAGCGGAAGAAGTTGTGAATGAGCAATGAATGAAAATTTGCTACTAATGGCCACCGCCGACGCGACGTTTGTTAAAATATAATATTTTTTTTATAATAAATAGTTAAAATACTTCCATTTTCTGTTGATGGCTTGTTACTTGCACTTCTACATTAGAAAAGCTGAATGCGTATGGAATGAGGATTAGCATAAAGTCAATTTGTGTAAAATGATAAAAAGTGCTGGCTACGAAAAAACGTGAGTTGGTTTTTAAGTAAAATGAAGAGAAATATACATAGATATATACATTAGTTCCAAAATTCTACTTAAGAAAATCAATGGTGGCTGGAATGGACGCTATACACATTTAAAATAAAAGAGATTCTTGGTATGTTGGTTAGGTTTTTATGATTGGTGGTATAAGTAGAAAGAAAGAGAAGCGAAGAACAGCTTGGAAATAAAAATGATAGTCATAATTCGGAGGGAGGTCCGGAAACTACCCAAAAATCAGATACAATTTCACTTATTCCAAACTAGTTCAAATATAAAACTAACGTGTTTTAAGCCGAGCATCTCCTCCAATTCGAGGTATGTTGCTTAATTTTGTTCCAACATTTTTTAACCATCTTCGAATCTTAAGCAAGTGAATTTTGACTGAAGAAAAAGCTGGTGTAAAAATAAAATTGGGTAATTAAAGTGGTAATTTAATTTTTTTTTTATCAGTTTCAAATCTTAAGGTTAACTTTGACTCAACACAGCAGTACTGTAAAAGAAGATGAAGAAGAAGGGGAAGAAGAAGAAGTAGTAGAAGAAGAACACTGGGTAATTCATATGGTAATTTGATTTTTTTTAACCACTTTCGAAACTCAAGAAAGTGAACTTTGACTCAAGCACAGCAGTAGTGTTAAAATAAAACTGGGTAATTCATATGGTAATTAAATTTTTTTTAAACCAATTTCGAAACTTAAGAAAATGAACCTTGACTGGACCACAGCAGTAGTGTTAAAATAAAACTGGGTAATTCATATGGTAATTTGAATTTTTTTAACCACTTTCGAAACTTAAGAAAATGAACCTTGACTGGACCACAGCAGTAGTGTTAAAATAAAACTGGGTAATTCATATGGTAATTTGAATTTTTTTGACCACTTTCGAAACTTAAGAAAGTGAACTTCGACTCGACCACAGCAGTAGTGTTAAAATTAAACTGGGTAATTCATATGATAATTTGAATTTTTTTAACCAATTTCGAAACTTAAGAAAGTGAACCTTGACTGGACCACAGCAGTAGTGTTAAAATAAAACTGGGTAATTAAAGTGGTAATTTCAAATTTCTGAGAATCTTTTCAAGGCAAAAAAATGCACCCGAAGACTAAGCAGAGCACCGCTGAAGGGTGACTACAGCCGTGTGGTCACCACTAATTTTATGGACAACTCAAGCGACTGCTATACCCACACAGGTCATAGCGGCATTATACTAGTTCAAATTACTATTGAGTAATTACGCAAAATTTATCTTGCTTTTCTTTATTTGATATTTATCTTTATGCGTTTATTTATGTATGTTTGTGGTTTTGAACGTGTCTAGCGCACGTCACTTGTTGTTAAACGCTAATTTATATGTTAATTATAATTGGATTTTTGTTTTCATCAACGTCCAAGTATTGTTTGGGAAATTTCCATTTTTCCACCAAATGCCTATACTCTTATGTATGTGTGTATGCATGTATGTAGATATACATAAGTATTATATTTCGTCGCTCCGGAAGAAAAAAGACGCATGTCAGTAATTTGTCGACGAAAAAAGACGCATTAAAAATATGTCGGGGAAGAAAGACGCTTTACAAAATGTTGACGAAGATAGACGCATTAAAAAATATTTCGACGAAGAAAGACGCATTAGCATTAATATTGACAAAGAAAAATAAAAAATCGAATACGTCTTTCTTTCCTAAAATATATTTAAATGCGTCTTTCTTTATAGTAAAAAAAATAAAGCGTCTTTCTTCGTTATCAAAAAAAATAAAGAGTCTTTCTTTCAAAAAATATTTTTAATGCGTCTTTCTTTGAAAGAAAAAAAGTTTGCGTCTTTCTTCCTCAACAAAACAGTTTGCGTCTTTTTTCTTCTATAGCGACGATTTGTAAGCTGTTTTGCTGCTAATGTTTTAATTTATATTTTTATGCGAACCTTCTAGAATTTTAGTACATTTTTTAATTGAATTCCAGGATATACGGAGCTTATAACACATTAATTGCTTTTTGTTTGCATATCTAGGCATGTCAGGTGTGTTTTTACAAATAGAAAATTATTATGAATCTATTTTTATGTTATAGCAAGGAACACTAATACGTTTTTTATGCTAAAAAAATAAGTGCTATAAGGAAGTTACATGTGGAAATTCGTCTCACAAGTGCTGTTTAGGACTTGAAAGTAGCACAGATTAAGCGCTGTACTAAATCCCTGGTTATGTCGGTTGGATTCTAGATCAATGGTAGCCCTTTGGTTTAGGTGATGTTTGTACATCATCAGAAGACGTCCTATGTCTGGATTGTCTTTTGATTCTCGCAGGGTAAGAACTGCATCCATTGGTACGTTGTCAGCAGCTACTTCTAATATTTTCCCTACTGTTATCGGCTGGCATTTTTTTATGGCATGGAATTTCCAGTCGTATGAACAGCTAAACAAAATATCGTTTTTGTAATCCCTCATATAAGCCTTATTATAAGGCATTCAAACTACATGTAAGTACTTATCATAAGTAATTATCTAAGCCCTACTGCCCATGGCGAATAAGCTTGGGATTAAGATAAATTTTCCGCTCAGAGAGAGAGAGAGAGGGAGAGGAAAATAAGCCTTATTAACTATAAAGCTTTGTTCATACAACTGAAGTCCCTTAGCATATCGGGCATTATTTTATAAGTCTTATGATCATTGGAAATAAGTGTCAAATAAAGCTTAAATTTTTTGCAGGGCGTCAATGTGTTGTACACATGCATACATACATATAAGACATTATGAACATATGTACATATGTATACAAAAATCCTTCATAAAATCCCACCACACTTGCATATACACTAAATAATCTAACAAAATCTGTGCATATTTGTTTTGTTACAAAAATAGAAATCAAATTCGCTCGAGATTTAAGTAAGCGCCGGTTATACTATATCTGTGTTTACGGATTATTAATACACACATGTATGCCCACACAAATTTGCTTATGTGTACGTGCACGTGTGCATTTGGGCTTCGTCTCTCAAAAATAAATATGTACATACATATATGTCTGAAATTCAAAGCGTCATTGCCGCTCTGGCCAACCTGCCGTACAATACTACAAACAGTTAAATTTGCACAAATTCTTACCATATGGCAACATGGCACAGCAGTCGCCAACGAAGCACTCACTAACAGAAGCGTTGAACGTCAAAACGTTGCAATGAGCAGCAGCAGAGCAGCAGCACAAAGCTGAAGAAAAACACAATTTTTCGAAAAAAAAAACAACAAAATTTCACAAATTTTTTAATCTTTTTTTTCACTAAAATAGTTTTGTGGTTTCGGCTTGCTATTTTTTTATATCTTCCCTTCCTTTTGTTTTGCCTTTAAACAACTGTTTCGTTATTATTTCGTGAATATTTAATTTATCCGCTTGTTTTGAATCTGCACAACTGTGCAGTAAAGAGAATAGAGCGTAACTGAGTAAAAGTGAGAAAGTGTAAAAGCATTCAAGTTGGCATGAAATTGGCAATGGTACTATGTATATGTATATAGCAAATCCATATGTATGTAATAAATACATATGTATCTAGTATATTGGACACACATGCCCGACGAGTGTTGGTTGACAATACACGAAAGGGGTGTGCTTTCTCCTACACTCAGAAAAAAAATCATCAACACGATTCATGTAAAATTAACACGATCGATCTTTACACATAGAACAGCAACAATTTTTTTCAAATTACACGATGTTTGAAACATGATTTTGGCTTTGTAACTGTCATCTGAAAATTTGGTAAATTCAACCAAATTTTATTGTTGATACAACATGAAGAAATTTTAAAATACTTTTTGGTTGAGAACGGAAAAAGACACTGAAACCGATTTGTCTCCAAACCAAACTTGACAAGGGATGACGGAAGATCGTTCCACAATACATCAAATTTTAAAATATTCAAGATGATTCAAATATAAAATCTTATTCCTAAATGTCATTTGGAATTTGGTTTATTTAACATGATGATAGTGTTAATATAAACTAAAAACAAATGTTAGAAAAACGACGTCCCAATTTTAGTGTCAATACAACATGAAAACAAATGTTAAAACAACAAGAACCACAATTAACAATAAAAGTTGGTTGATATAACACGAAACAATGTTCAAACATAAACGTCATTTGGAATTTTAGTTTATTCAACACGATGATAGTGTCAATATAATCTAAAATAGTGTTAAAAAGAACGTCAAAACTATTTTGAAACATACACAATTTTTTCAACGTTTGACGTTCTGCTGTTCGTGCAAAACACAAACTAATATTATTTTTTTTTTAACAAAAAGAAAATTTTGTGACTTGGAAATGATGAGAGTTTAGCATCATTGGCAGTGCGTGATAATGGTTTTTCCATTTATATTTTTAGTTCGAAGGTAAGTTAAAAGTGGGTTGCATTTTTGTTTCTAAAAGTTTTTAATGTTCAATATTTTCTTTTTCCTCTTCATAGTTTGTAATTTTTACCACGAAGAGATGTTTAGCGAATGGAGTCTTTCACGCAGCATGCGGTGCATATACCGTTGCATTAGCGGCCAACATTACTTGGTGCCAGTGATAATAAGTACTATCGTATGAGGACGCTTTCAATTTGGTCGGTTGTGCGGGTGATGTACTCGAATATGCTTTATTGATCTGATGATTATATATTTTATGTTTTGTTATATGTTTTTTTATTTAAAATAAATAAATTGTAAAATCAACAAGACTTTCTAGTTAATTTAACAATAAATTTAAGGTAAAATCAAAAAGATGTTATTGTTAATTCAACGTGACCATTTCGTGTTAATATAACCAGCTTAAATTGTAACATTAACTAGTTAAAATTGTAAAATCAACAGGAAGACTCAATACTTTTTAGTGTTAATTCTACAGTTGTCATCCTGTTAAACTAACATTTGACAGTAGTGTTAAATTTACACGATTATATGATGACATACATTAAGCATCGTGTTGAAAAAAATTAACCACAAAATTTGTTGATTTCACACTATTTTTTTTCTGGGTTTACATACATACATTGATATGCATTATTGTTTGCGCTCTTTGTTGCTCTTTTATCTCATAGCGCTCTTTCTCTCTGTCTTTGTAATTTTTGTGTTCCCTTTTAGCTTCTGTTACCCTTATAAATGGCTTGATTTGCGAGAGTGAGAGTAGAAAAGCCGAAAAAGCTTGCTTAGCTCCCTAAAAGTATGCTACGTTGTTATAAGTTATTTTACGCATAGAGCGCACGCTAGTCATATGTTTTGACACTAGTTGCCTCTTATTTTCTTTTTTTCTCATATTAAATTTACTTTAAATTACAATATTAAATAATTTTCTTTTTTCTTGTGGCGTTTGTAACAGTCTTCAATTTGTCTATGATGGCATCCAGTGCAGTTTATTAACAGATTTCCAAGCTTACTTCATTATCGATGGACCGAGCCATTAACTATTAACTATTAAGTTTAAGAGTTTACTGTTTTATCCATACCGGCTCGAAATATATTTTGATTACATACATATTTTTCCTGCTTCACCACCACCACTCTATCTCTAGTATGCGTATCCGCTCTCTGCCAAATCTTCGTTTGCCTTGCTGTCCTTTCCTCTTCTTACTTGTCAGCCGAACAAAGTTGCAACCACCATATATGTACGTACATATGTAACACAACTCCTTTCATTTCCACACAAATTTTGCAAAAAAGTTATTTATTTATTCATAAACATTTTATGTCTTTGTGTCGTAGTTGTTGCTTTTGTTATCTACTTAAGAGCGATTAAACTTTTAACTCATCATTTTAAATTTTTAATAAAAACTAATGTTCAGCTTAGAGCTTAAAACTAAATATTATACATTCCAGCACACACACACACACACATAAAGATTTTATTTTACTTTATAATACAGCAAGTTATGAATTCCATTAATTTATTATCCATAGTCACAGTGTGAGAATTTTATGTGGCTGGTTTTTAGTGGAATTTTGTTTTAAAAGTAAAATTAAATTACAACACATTTCAGTGGTTGTGGCTGGAATGTAGAGAATGTGAAGAATGTCCCTTTATTTTGATAAAAAATAAAGTTTTAAATATGAATTATGGAAAAATGTGAAGCAAAGGTCAAGGGTGGACATTTTAGTACGAGCTAATTTTTACCTTAGAACACTACCTGAGCTTCTTATGCTACCGAAATTATTGAAAGAATGCAGGAATAATGGATTTATGCCGGTCTATCAATCACCTGATTTTCCTTCACACTCAGTCATACTGTTAACCCCAACTATCTACACGGAACGAAAAACGTACATAAAACTAATGTATATCAACATTAATATTAATGAAAACAAGTAAGGAAGCCTAAGTTCGAGTGGAATCGAACATTAGATACTCAGCTGTATGCTTTCATTGTTTGTTTGCGTTTGTTCGATATAGGGTGTATTTTATATGAAACGAGTGCTGCATATACAGGGCGCAGCCACGCCCATTTTCAAAATTTGTATCAATCATCCAAATAAGCATATAAATATTATTGTTAGTGCAAAATTGCATCCCTCTATGACTTTTAGTTACAAAGACTTCACGTTACAAATTCCAAAAGGGTGTTCCAGAAATATCTTTGTTAAAAAGTAGGCGTGGTCATAAACCGATTTCAATACATTTTTGCGTGTCTATTAACACAAGTTATAAAAGTGAATAAACCAAGTTTCGTCATAATATCTCAGTTATTTGTCGAGTAATAGGATCGTAGATTTCTTTGCATAAAAAGAGGCGGTGCCACGCCCATTTTATAAACTTTTTTTATTTTTTGTTTCCGGTCTATTGTAGAACTCATATCACAAAATTTCAATGAATTATCTTTATATTTCACAGAGATATCGCTAAAAATGATTTCATTAGGTCACTTTATAATACCCATATATAAAAGTGGGCGTGGTCGTCAACAGATTTTGGTAATTTTTCGTCCACACATTTGGCTAAGTAAATATATTACGCGTACCAAATTTCATCGATATATCTTTAACGGTTTCTGAGTTATGACATATAAAACTTTCAATGTTTGACCCTTAATAAGTGGGCGTGGCACCGCCCATTTTCAAAAATTTTTGTATTTTTTGTTTTATGTCCGTAGTTGGACTCCTGCCACAAAATTTCAGTGATAGATCTTTATATTTGACAGAGATATCGCTTAAAATGTTTTTATTAGGCCCCTTTATAGTTCCCATATATAAAAGTGGGCGTGGCCGTCAACCGATTTTGATAATTTTTCGTCAAAACATTTGCCTAAGTAAGCATATTACGCATACCAAATTTCATCGATATATCTTCAACGGTTTCTGAGTTATGACATATAAAACTTTCAATGTTTGACCCTTAATAAGTGGGCGTGGCACCGCCCATTTTCCAGAACTTCATCAAATTTCTTCATAAGGGCCTGAGCTCAATACGTGGGTAAAATTTTATCACTCTAGCTATATTAGTGGCTGAGATACCAAATATCCGATTTTTTCTATATAGGAAAAGTGGGCGTGGTCATGGTCCGATTTCGCCCATTTTCAATACCAACCGTCCCAGTCTCGATACCAACTTGCATTTCAAATTTCATCAAAATATCTCAATTTTTACGCGAGTAAAACGGACGAGTACGGACGGACGGACGGACGGACGGACGGACGGACGGACGGACGGACGGACGGACGGACGGACGGACGGACGGACGGACATGGCTCAATCGATTTCTCTTTTCACCCTGATCATTTTGATATATATAAGTCCATATCTATCTCGATTATTTCATTATGTTACAATCCACCGTTATGAAATCAAAATTATAATACTCTGTGTACTAGTACAGCTGAGTATAAAAATAGTTGATTTTGAACCAACTAACGTGTTCATTAAAATTAATGAACGGCGTTCATAAGCTCGAGATTTTAATGAACGAGGTTTGTGAATATGAACGAAACAATGAACGGGTTCATAAAATATTATGAATTTTTTCATAGATTTTATGAAATTATTCGTTATAGTTGAGGACAAGTACAGCATTTGACATGCTCAATACAAGTGGTGTGATGGCACAGTGGTAAGGCGTCCGGCTTGGAATCGAGCAGGTCGGAGGTTCGAATCCGGTCGATATCAAGGTGATTGATTTTTTTTATAATTTAATTTTTTTTTTATAAAAATGTAAAAAATAAAAAAAAAAAAATAAAATAAATAAATAAAAAGGCCGGAGGGATCGGAAAAACATAATTATTCAACTAATACTTCCCTAGATATTATTCAGACAAAGGGCAATATTTCATTTCATATAAGTGAAGATGCAACCAATAAACTCTTTATACCAAGTGCTTCATTAATCATCTGAGAATTGCAGCAATATTCAAAGCTATCGGAATATTAACGAACGAAGGTAACACATCGAATTTGTCTTTCTCATACCAATTGAACAACAATGAATTCTATGAATAGTATTCATAACTCTTTTTCATAAGCCATAAAAACTATTAAAATTTTGAATTTTGTTCTACACCAAGTTCATGAATTTTCATTCATTAACTTTATGAACGCCTTCATTAAATTTTATGAAATTCTTGATTAAATTTATGAAAAATTCATTAAAATCAATGAATTTTTTCATAAAACTCACTACAGAAAATTCATGAACGCCGTTCATTAAAAATTAATGAAATATTTTTATCCGTGTAGGAAGGAGAACAGATAAAGTAGGTGAGGACCACTCCTCCATATTGACCCTTGCTTCGACCACGCACTCTTTCTGCTATTATGTATTTTGATATGTTTTCCTCAGGCTGGTGGGCTGCAGAAATCCGATACCTGAGTATGTGGATGTGACACCCCCATAGAAATGGCTATCAGGCTAATGTCGGAACCGTCTTGCGCCCCGTTAAAACCTGATAAGTCTCGAAGTGCTATCCAACTCCGTCGTCGTTATGTTGGCGGTGCAGGTGCAGTTGAGAGAACTCCTGCTTTGCATGGATTGACTCTGTGTCATCTCCCACATGACGCTGGGATGTCCAAATATCGTCAGGACTCCCTGAATTTTCTCGTAAAATATATACCTACTCTAAGAAGGGAAACATGCAGATATGCTAGGTGCACCCTACTGCAAAGGCTTCCTTGGAACTCCTTTCCTGAATAGTCTGTGTAAGTTCGCGTACGGCGGCTTACACACAGGTTTTTAAACTGGTTCAGAAAGGAGGAGTAATCTGTTTTCTCGTGGTATCACAATGTGCCGCTATTGCCACAAAAACCTAACCTATTCCGGGCTTAAACTATTTATCGGGGTCTCCGTTACAGATTTTATGTGTAACGGTTCTCTTTCAATGGTCTTGTTTTTGCTTTTAGATTAAGGTGCAAGAAATTTGAATGTGTTGAATATTCTGCAAAATGCCTCGGTTCAGAAATAGTTATCGTATTTGGTATTTGGGTTCAAAACACTACTCCAATTAGTGCCAATTTCTCTAAGGCTAGACAATAATGTTTTTTCAACGGCAGTTTTCTCTACCGTTACAGTTTTTTCTGGTCGTTTTTCATCTTCTTTGACGGTCTTAATCTCGGTGACTTCTTGTTTACCACGCTTTACCTTTTTGCTGACACGTGTGTGAATCTTTTCCATTTTAGGTTTGCCCTCTTCGGAAACGGTTTCAACCACACGCACCTCTTCGGGCACTTTTTTGACTTCCTCCGGTGTTTCTTCTAAGCGAGCTACAGAATTTTTACTGAAAAATTCATCAAAAAGCTGTCGATAGAAAAAAGCTGATACATATTGGGAGTAGGTACATATTTGGAAAAAATAATAGGGACAAAATTTTGCAATTCTCCATTTATTTCATTTTAAGACCAAATAATAATTACCATATATTGATTCTTAGGAGAGGACATGCTTCAATGACTATGGGGTGGTTTTTGTATAATAATTTAATTTTTATGAATAAAAATAATGAAATGTATAATTTAAGTTGGAAATAATAATAGGGACAAACTTTAAATTCCATTGTTTTTTTAAATAAACTACAATATTACTGCTGCAGCTAGATTTAAACTAATGTTTAGTTGAGGCTCCTTTATTCTTTATAACTTCCTTACTTCTTCGTGGCATAAGGTTGACCAAATCAGCGCAATTTGCAACTGGTGTTAAGTACCAAGCTTCTTTAATTTTTTTTCCATAACTCTTGCTTATTTTTCCCTCCATCGTCTTCTTTAATATTCCCTATAAGGCTGAGGTTCGACGACTGTGAGGGCTACTCAAAACAGCAACTTTCTTACGTTCAAACCATGAGTTTTCGATTCTGGAGGAATTTTTGGGATCAATATCATGCATAAATCGCCATCTAATGATATCAAGGAGGGTTTAAATTATTCAATGTTGAGTAGAACAATTAGCAACAGACCTCGAGAAGTAGGACTAAATGGAAGAGATCCCAGAAAAGTTCCGTATCTGAGAAAAAATTATGTTCCTGAGGTCAAAACACGTCCATTGGTTCCTTTTTTTTTTTTTAATTTTGAAGAACTTTAGCAGTTAGCAAAACTAGGAAAATATGTACACACACTCAAAAAAAAAATTTCTCTCGATCAAAGACATAATTTTCCTTATTTTGAACACGCGTCCCAATACAAAATTTTCTTTGTTTTGTGTAAATTTTCTCAAAAATGTGGAAAAAACATAAAAAAACTTTCAAACAAATTCGTTGCCATGGGGATTTGTATGGGAATTTAATTTCTCAAAATTAAAGAAATCAAGTCTTCAAAACAAGGAAAGTTGGGAATGGAATGGCGCTTAAAGAATTTTTCATTATTTTAATGTATGAATTTTTTCAAAACACGTATATGAAACCATGGTAACGCATGTAACAACAATATTTTATAAACCTTTTAACATGTTTTAAGGAAAATTTACTCAAAACAAAGAAAGTAGTGTTCAAAATAGGTAAACAATTTCTTTGACCCCTCCATATATTTTTTTTCTCTCAGTGCATCTCGCTCCATACGGGTATGGCGCGCCAGCGCACGCCGCCGCGCCGATACGCCGATTTCACGGATTATGGCGGCGGCGGCCGATTATGAAGGTAATCGGCGCGGCGGCGGCGGCATCAATCGGCGGCGTATATGTCTACAGTGCCGTAGCGAGCTTTTTTGGCGCCCGAGGCAAGCTTGTTATTCCCGCGCCCCCCGTTCAAAATGCAGGACAACAAAACTTGTTCTATATAAGAATAAATGGCAAATTTTTTTTTGAACAAATTATTCATGCATATATATATTTGTTAATACTGTAGCATTCACCATATAATACTGTGTTAAAAAAATGTTCTTCTAACATTTACAAGTTAATTTTTCTTGACTTAATAGAAGCGAATTCGTTAATAATACCGTCGAAATCAATTTTACTGGCAATTTCGTTTTCTATCGATAATATAGCCAAGTTCGACACTCTTTCTTGGCCCATTGTTGATCTCAAATAATACTTAACGAGTTTGAGTTTGCTAAAGCTACGTTTACACGTAGCGAGTGTTACAGGAATCGTCGAAAAAATTCTGAAAGCAGTTGGGTAAGAATTTTTGAAACGGATCACTTAAAATTGCAAAAATTCAATTTTAATCAATAGTGGTATTATCGAGTAGCTACTGACAATACAAACACATGCCTATTTTTATTTTTTTTTTTTAATGTTTATCCTGTTTTATCGCCAATTGAAATTTTTTGTCCTTTTTGTTTCAAAATGGAATATCTCGGGATATACTGAACCGATTTTGATGATTGAAAGACCAATTTCTTCGTCTTTAAAAACTCTACAAGACTACATTTTTTATTTTTTAAAAATCTAATGTTGATTGTATATATTTTTAAACTTTTGCGAAAACCGTGCAAAAAAAAATGAGGCAATGCATCTTTTTGCACACAAAAAAAGCAAGATATGTAAAAATATGTTCTCTAAGATATTCCGTTGAGAAAAAAAATGGCCCGGCCCTATGAATACCAGATATTTTAATTTGAACACCACCTCCTCTAAATTAAAAAAAAATATAATTTTTTAATTCATTTATTGAACAAGTTTTAGAGTAGTGAACCCCTTAAAATAGTCAACTCAACATCTAGGAATGTGTTTTTGGGTATCTGAGGTAATTTTAAGTTGAATATGTGTGGTATTTTATAAAAAGCTTATGAACTGTGTTGTGTGGATATTAGCGACAATTACAAACTAGAATCACGGTTTTTTTTTTCAAACAGAAGTGTGATTATTTCTCGATCCTGCATAGGACACTGTTTTCCGAGCTAGAAAATGCAATAAGCACGATTCTGTGGCTGTTAGCATTTTTAATGAAAAAATAATTCGGTATTTGGCAAACATACACGACAAAGAGCATATAAAAAAGCTTATTTTTTTCTCGGAATGGGTCAGCAGCTCAATATAAGAACAAGTCAAATTTTATAAACATGGTATGTGTGCAGAGAGATACCGGTATACGCATTCAATGGAATTTCTTCGCGACATCACATGGCAAGGGAGCCTGCGACGCAATACCGAGCAAGCTTGCAACAACCGGTGCATTCACAAATAACCACGACGATCGATTTATTCGAATGGGATCAGCATTTTTTTTTAAATATAAACTTTGACTTTTGCACGCTATATGAATATGAATTTGAGGCTGATCGGTTGAAATCTAAATTTTGCGAATGCTCTTTCGATTTCAAAAATGCGAAAATATCACTCGTTCGAACCAGCAGATGAGGTTAAATACATTACATGCAAAATCATTTCTAGCTCGGAAAACAGTGTCTTATGCAGGATCGAGATCAGGATATGCAGGATTGAAAAAAAAAACCGCGATTCTAGTTTGTAATTGCCGCTAATATCCACACAACATAGTTCATAAGCTTTTTATAAAATACCACACATATTCAACTTAAAATTACCTCAGATACCCAAAAACACATTCCTAGATGTTGAGTTGACTATTTTAAGTGGTTCACTACTCTAAAACTTGTTCAATAAATGAATTAAAAAATTATATTTTTTTTAATTTAGAGGAGGTGGTGTTCAAATTAAAATATCTGGTATTCATAGGGCCGGGCCATTTTTATTCTCAATGGAATATCTTAGAGAACATATTTTTACATATCTTGCTTTTTTTGTGTAAAAAAAGATGCATTGCCTCATTTTTTTTGCACGGTTTTCGCAAATATTTAAAAATATATACAATCAAAATTAGATTTTAAAAAATAAAAACTTTAGTCTTGTAGAGTTTTTAAAGACGAAGAAATTGGTCTTTCAATCATCAAAATCGGTTCAGTATATCCCGAGATATTCCATTTTGAAACAAAAAGGACAAAAAATTTCAATTGGCGATAAAACAGGATAAACATTAAAAAAAAAAAATAAAAATAGGCATGTGTTTGTATTGTCAGTAGCTACTCGATAATACCACTATTGATTAAAATTGAATTTTTGCAATTTTAAGTGATCCGTTTCAGAAATTCTTACCCAGTTTCAACGTTTGGGTATGATGCTTTTAAACCATAATCTTGAATAATTTGAAGTAGTGATTGACAAAGCTGCGTGCTTGAAATCTGAAATTTTCTCAATAAATTCTGCGCCTTTGATGTCTTTTTCGTATTTGATTGCCAAATCCATCGCTGCTTTTTTCACTTCGGTGCTACTCATTTTTCAAAAACTCGCCAGACAAAAATCCAAAATCATTGGCCACATCCATTACACAGGCCGACAAGAAATTTGACCATAAACCAGACCATACTTTCCTAAAGGTTTTCGATGCGCTGAATTCAAATCTGGATGCAGAATTGCTCTATCACGTCAGGATTTTGAGATATCCTAACCTAAATGTGCAAAAAACACCGTTTTTGCCTATTTTGAGGTTATATATAAACGACAGATTTTATTTTTTTTTTTTTAAAGCACACATAGCATCTTAAAGAAGAAGTCTTTCTCTTACGAATGGCATTGAGTTTGCTAAAATATCTTTTTTTTTCGCTAAGATAGAGCAATTTAAAGTTTATGTGTTAATAGTTTGTGGGATTGTGTTTTGTTGGCTTGTAGAGTTTAAACATTTATAAACTTTAAATTGCTCTATCTTAGCGAAAAAAAGATATTTGAGCAAACTCAACGCCATTCGTAGGAGAAAGACTTCTTCTTTAAGATGCTGTATGCGCTTTAAAAAAAAAATCTGTCGTTTATATATAACCTCAAAAATAGGCAAAAACGGTGTTTTTGCACATTTAGGTTAGGATATCTCAAAATCCTGACGTGATAGAGCAATTCTGCGTCCAGATTTGAATTCAGCGCATCGAAAACCTGTAGGAAAGTATGGTCTGGTTTATGGTAAAAAAAATCGGTCTCATTTTGTCGGCCTGTGTTATCTTTTTATACCTCCAGTCGATTTCAACTATGAACCTATCAACTGCCTCGTTGATGTCAATGCGAAACTTTTCATTATCCGGAATTTCGGGTGCGTCGTCTTCTCCTTCATACAATTCCAATTTTTTCTTCTTCCTGGACCGCTTGCTGACATTGCTCGCTAGTAGACTAGTAGCTAATGCAGAAACCCGCTTAAAATTTTCTTTGAATTCTGTGTCGCGAAGTTCTTGTAGTGAATTTTTCAAACCCTGAATCAACTGTGCAGCTTTTTCCAAAGTCAAACTTTTCGTTCGCAAAGCTTTCGTAACGCGATCAACCCGACTTAATATCTGATCCCAGACGTCGAGGAAAAGAAGAAACCCTAAATCAATTTTTTTAATCAGATTTTCGGCAGATAATTTGTTGTCAGGATTATTTGGATTGGCGATTATATCTTGAAGTACTGCCTCAATTTGGGAATTCAATGATTTTACGGCATTAGCTTTTGATGCCCATCGTGTGTCCGAGTGCCCTAATCAAAAGCAAGAGAATAAAAATGCGTGCAATTTTTTAAACACTGGTTACATTCCTAGCGACGCGAAGGGTTGCGCAATCGACCAATCAGCTATGTAATTATTCGGACGTAAATAGCTGGTTGTTGACAAACAGGTGTCGCCGCTATATGCATATACACGGTAGGCAGGAAGCGACGATAGGTTGCATGAAAATGTCGAGAAAAAAGGAAAGTGGGGTTGTGTTATGTGATGTTTATAGATGAAACATCCGTTGAAATTAAAATCCGAGCTGCTCCTTTTTCAAGGATATCCACATTTTTTGTTTTTTTTGAAAGGATCAAATATTGAGGAAATCGAAAATTCGCCACCGTCCAAATTTTTCCGATTTCAATACATTATTTGGTCGCTAAGGGATACAAAAAAAGGTATTAAAAAGAAAAAAGGACACCTGTAGTGGAAAAATCCAATGTGAACAGGACCTAAAGGATAACCACTGAAATATAAAATAACACAAAAAGTACCCACTTTAATTTGCGTATAACTCCTAAAATGTTAACTCTACGTGAAAATTCCTTATAATATGTTTCATTCAGAATAAATAAGGGAATATTTCTTTGATATACAATTTTGATGTACCTGCAGTGGTTAATGCACTTTGGTCCATCTAAAGTGAAAATTTCCAAAAAAAAGTACTTTTTTTATAGTGCTATTTTAAGTTCAAATATTTTTCTAGTTTATGTAAATATTTTAATCTAATGATCCAATTCTCATTCTTACATATCTATACGTTAATATTAAAAAGAATTAGAGCTGAAATACGCGCTAGCTGTGCACGGTGGGCGGTAAGCAACAATAGGTTGCATGAAAATATCGAAAAAACGATCGCCGGCTAAAAACTTACGTAAAATGATATTCTAATATACTTCATAAACACACAGAAAGCGTGAATAAAATCTCCAACATTTTTTTTAAACGAAAATTAGTACCAGCACACAGCTAGGCACATATTCGTTGGGCCATCGTTTTTCCGATATTCCCATGCAACCTATTGTTGCTTCCCGCCCACCGTGCACAGCTGGCGCGTATCTCAGATCTAACTCTTTTTTAGTATTAACGTATAGATATGTAGGAATGAGAGTTGGATCATTAGATTAAAATATTTACATAAACAAAAAAAATATTTGAACTTAAAATAGCACTATAAAAAAACGTACTTTTTTTGAAATTTTCATTTTAGATGCACAAAAGTACATTAAGCACTGCAGGTACATCAAAATTGTATATTAAAGAAATATTTCTTTATTTATTCTGAATGAAACATATAATAAGGAATTTTGACGTAGAGTTAACATTTTAGGAGTTATACGTAAATTAAAGTGGGTACTTTTTGTGTTATTTTATATTTCAGTGGTTATCCTTTAGGTCCTGTTCACATTGGATTTTTCCACTACAGGTGTCCTTTTTTCTTTTTAATACCTTTTTTTGTATCCCTTAGCGACCAAATAATGTATTGAAATCGGAAAAATTTGGACGGTGGCGAATTTTCGATTTCCTCAATATTTGATCCTTTCAAAAAAAACAAAAAATGTGGATATCCTTGAAAAAGGAGCAGCTCGGATTTTAATTTCAACGGATGTTTCATCTATAAACATCACATAACACAACCCCACTTTCCTTTTTTCTCGACATTTTCATGCAACCTATCGTCGCTTCCTGCCTACCGTGTATACAGTCGACTCCCTAATATTATCCTACATTAATGTTATAAGAAATGTTCTATTTATCGAGATTTCTTGCTCTTATTACATTACCTTTTTACAAATGAACGTACCTTTTTTTTGTACATGCACGCATGAGCGCGCTTTATCGGTAATCACAACTTTCAAATTTTACAAATTTGATGATCAAGTGAGAACCTTGCGGGTTCCTGGCAAATGCACGCCTATTTTTTCATTATGTTTTTTCAAAATACTTCTGCGAAATTTTGTTTAATATTACCGAAATTCAGCGCCCCTCTCTATTGGCGCCCGAGGCAAATGCCTCGCTTGCCACACCCTCGCTACGGCTCTGTATGTCTAATACATACAAACACACATAAACACACACTTATATACATATAAGTACTAAGTAAGACTAGTATAGCTAATTCCATTGTAAATTACATTCAATTTAATTTTTGTTATGCCAAGCGTGTCGGCTGAAATAACTTCTTTTACTTTCAAGACGAAAATTTATTCTAGCAAAGTAAGTGTTTTTCTCTCTAAGAATGTTTGTGTGTGTGTATATGTATGTTTGCATGTTTATAAAACATACATATTTCCTTGCTTCCATTGGCCAACCAACTAACTTACTTAACAACTGCTAAGCTGCTTTGTGCTTAATTAAGTCATGTGGCGTAGCGCGCACAGAAAGAGGTTTGTGTTGTTGGTTGCGTAGCCCTTGGCAGCGGATCCCTGTAAAAAAGTGTGCGACGAGTCTCTAAAAAGATTTGTCCGGGAGCGCTCTCTTTCGGGTACAATTAGTCTACAATTGTTCCCAATTGTACCCGAACGGGTACATATGTATACTAATTGTAGACGAATTGTACCCGAAAGGGTATCAAACGGGTACAATTAGTCGCACAAATGGATGTGTCGCATTTGCTACCCGTTCGGGTACAAACTGGGTACAATTAGTCTCTTCATAGGACATGCTCAAACAAAAGAGAACACTTCAACCCATATAAAGAGATACAAATGGGTAGTAATCGCATGCTCCCTTGCGAGTTGTCCCGGATGTATCCCGGAGTGATCGCATTTTTTGCAGGGATGTTGTACGCGCAAACACACATACAAATACACAAACGTACATTCACTTTACGTTTCCACAATCCACTAAAACTTCTCAAGTGCTTTTCAAGTGTTTTTTATATTTCTGTTTGTTTTTGTTTTTTTTTTGCTTGTTTTGACCATAAATAGAGCGTAGCATAACCAGACTAAGCCCATTTGGCGTATGGCTTTGGTATTCGCGCATCAGCTTACTAGCGTTGTGTGACGCCAGGCTGTCAGTCAACAAGCAGCAAACCAGCAGACACATGTAAAAATGAAGGTGGGTTAAAGTACTCGTCCTCACATTTCAGGCAACAAATGTTGAGTGTGTGAGATATGTCAGTTGGAAGGACATTGTAGACATAAAAATTGCGTTATTTCAAAAAAAGCTACGAATTTTATGTACAACTATACAAAGTAGCGGTTCTGAATAGATGAAACTCAGCGCAATCTAGTGTGAATTGTTTTAGTGAATATCCTACATAAATATATGCTATGCCTTACTAGCGGTTTTATTCTTTCACTTCTAGGTGTTATCAAACATATTGGTCCATTAATGCCAGTTTCAACTGGGATCTCTGTGATGCCGAGAAAATAATTTTATCAATTTTCAAAACCATTTTTAAATGGCCGTGACTTAGTATAAGCCAAGTTTTACACCTTCAAGTTTCCACATACATATGTTGCTAGCGGATCTTTTCTTTCTCTTCCAGCTCAGATTACAAATGCCAGTTTCCAGCACCTAGATCTCTGCGATGCAGAGAAAAGATCTTGATCTTTTTTCGAAAGCATTTTAAACGGGTTTGGGCTAGCTAAGCCAGGTTTTACACCTCGAAGTTTCCATATACATATATCAAACTTAATTTCCCGGCCTTACAATGTCTTCCATCGTTTATATCTCTGTTTACCACTTAACATTCCTTTACTAGCGGATCTCTTCTTTCTCTTCCAGCTTTTAGCAAACAGATCGGCCCATAAATGCCACTTTCTAGCACCTAGATCTCTGAGATACCTAGAAAGGATGTTTATCTTTTTCAAAACCATTTTAAAGGGTTCTGAGTTAGCATAAGCCAAGTTTCTCACCTCCACATTTCCATAACATGTATATGAAACTTATATTCCTCGCCTTACAATGTTTTCTATCGTTTATATCTCTGCTTACCACTCTACATTCACTTAGTACCACATCTCTACTATCTCCTTAATGTACTAAGTATAAACTAGCTCAGGCCATGGATACTGGTTTCTAATACCTATGTATGTAGATCTCTGCGAGGCCTAGAAAAGCTGCTTATCTTTTTTCAAAACCATTTTAAAGGGTTGTGAGCTAGTTTAAGTCAAGTTTCACACCTCCATGTTTGCATATACGTGTATATCTTGGGCTTTGTGTTGCCCATCGTATAACATCCTCCCTTATTGTTTGACGTCAAGTTTCGTACTTCGCATTGCCATGAAATGTAAACGAAAACGAGTTCAAATACTACAACCCTGCAAAAAATGCGATCACTCCGGGATACATCCGGGACAACTCGCAAGGGAGCATGCGATTACTACCCATTTGTATCTCTTTATATGGGTTGAAGTGTTCTCTTTTGTTTGAGCATGTCCTATGAAGAGACTAATTGTACCCAGTTTGTACCCGAACGGGTAGCAAAAGCGCACAATTGTACCCGTTTTGTACCCGAACAGGTAGCAAATGCGACACATCCATTTGTGCGACTAATTGTACCCGTTTGATACCCTTTCGGGTACAATTCGTCTACAATTAGTATACATATGTACCCGTTCGGGTACAATTGGGAACAATTGTAGACTAATTGTACCCGAAAGAGAGCGCTCCCGGACAAATCTTTTTAGAGACTCGTCGCACACTTTTTTACAGGGAAATTATTTTCTCGCATACTTGAGAGATATTCACACGTACACGTTACGCTGCGTTAATGACGTGAACTGTACGTACATATGTATGTGTGAACGCGTTTCACGCAACATGCGCTGAATTTGTAATATATATATATTTTTTTTTTTGAGTGAAAGCAAGGGAAAAAAACTAAGTAAATTGCAAAAAAAAGAAGAACGGAAAATGTTCAACGTATTTGACTACTTACATGTTTGTACTTATACATAAAGAGAAATACATATATTCATTTTTGTAATTTTACAAAAGGAATCTTTTGTGGTATTATACTCATATTCTTGGCAAACAAGTCGCTATACGCGTATTTGCAGAAACTTTGTGTGTGTGCCTTAGCTGCTTTTGTCGGCATTACCCAGTCAGTTGCAGTATTTCAATGAATTTATTCATTGCAAGCTTAAGGTTAATATTGCTTATTAAACATATAGTTAACCCAGAACTAATGAAACGCGTTCAACTAGTTCATGTGAATAAATGTTGGCTTTACCAATGTCATAGATGGTCTATGAAGTAACTCCCACGAAATAAGTCCCACCAAAAATTGCTATTTTGAAAGTGGGAGTTATTTCGTTTTTAAAAGTAGGACTTATTTCGTCAATTGGTGGGACTTATTTCGTTACGCGTTTTTATTTTAAGTGGGACTTATTTCGTTGTGAGTGGGAATAAATTCGTTTTGCAAAGTGGGAGTTATTTCATACCCCTTCAAATATTTATCTGATAAATAAATGATTTTTTTATGGAGGGGTGCGATAGAGCCATGAAATATAAGGCCATTATGGCTTTATTTCTCATTTTTTTCTTATGGAAAAAGTTATATATTGGACATTTCGTAAAAGGGACAACCATAATTTTTTGTCCTTATTACAAGCTTTTATTTAACTTCACTTTTTGTATGGGTGTATGTCGTGGAATTTTGCAACGAACATTTAAGATACTTCTAGTTGAGCTAGGTACTTGAAATTTGGAACATAGTTGAGGACCCGAAGACAATGCAATGTGAAATAAAAAAAAATCCGATAGATGGCGCTGGTGTCGAGATATTTGTAAAATTCGTATTTACCGACCGAATTTGTTCATATTCGGTATATATGTTGCCTATGGGAAAGTTAATACATCCGTGGAAAAAAATCGCCGCTAGGTGGCGCTGGTGTCAAGATATTTGTAAAATTCGTATTTACCGACCGAATTTGTTCATATTCGGTACATATATTGCCTATGAGAAAGTAAATACATCCGTGGAAAAAATCGCCGCTAGGTGGCGCTGGTGTCAAGATATTTGTAAAATTCGTATTTACCGACCGAATTTGTTCATATTCGGTATATATATTGCCTATGAGAAAGTAAATACATCTGTGGAAAAAAATCGCCGCTAGGTGGCGCTGGTGTTAAGTTATTTGTAAAATTCGTATTTACCGACCGAATTTGTTCATATTCGGTATATATATTGCCAATGAGAAAGTAAATATATCCGTGGAAATAAATCGCCGCTAGGTGGCGATAGTGTCAAGATATTTAGAAAATTAGTATTTATGAACCAATTTTGTTCCTATTTTGAACACGTATTACGAAGTAATCTATTCACAAAAGAGTATAGTAAAACCACTTAAAAGACTCCACAGGAATTGGATAATAACAAAAACTGGCTGAGCAGAAACCATCAAAATGTTAAACATAGTGCACTTCATATTAAAAACTGTTGGACTATATTGATAGTGGGTGTGTTGACAAATATTAGATGTAATATGCATTGTAAAACTAAAAAGGCAAAAATAAAACAAAGTAAAAAAATTTTTTTAAAAAGCTTTTATTTAATATTAATATAAAAATTTACTAAAAAGGAAAAAAATAAATTTTTAATATTTTTGAACAAAATTTATATTAGTCCTTAATTCATTTGGATCTTAATTTCAATCTCAGCATACCTTTAACGTATTTCTTCAAAGCATTTCTGTATATGTATCAACATATGTAAATAAAAGCGCGGGTACTCATTAGATATTCATGTTATAAAACAGTATTGGTGAAATGGAAGGAAGCGATAAAAACTTTAAATTCCAATTACGTAAGATATGCATTACGTAAGGAACACCCGCGCTTTTATTTATGTTGATACATATACAGAAATGCTTTGAAGAAATACGTTAAAGGTATGCTGAGATTGAAATTAAGATCCAAATGAATTAAGGACTAATATAAATTTTTCAATTCAATTCAATTCAATTTATTTAATTTAATATTTGTTCAAAAATATTAAAAATTTATTTTTTTCCTTTTTAGTAAATTTTTATATTAATATTAAATAAAAGCTTTTTAAAAAAATTTTTTTACTTTGTTTTATCTCTTTATTATTCCTCTGCTTTGATTATTCATATTATTCGACGTGTGTTTTTTTCGAAGAACCAAATACTTCTTATTTGAAATCGCATTAAACAGTGAAAAAGTGGGACTTATTTCGTTTATGAAAGTGGGACTTATTTCATTTAAGAAATATATTATTCAAGGGGGAGTTATTTCATTTTGAGTGGGAGTTATTTAATTTCAAGTAAATTTTTAAATCATTTCATTTTGGTGGGACTTATTTTGTTTTCAAAAGTGGGACTTATTTCGTGGGAGTTATTTCATTTTTTTAAGCAATTTTTGGTGGGACTTATTTCGCTTTTAAAAGTGGGACTTATTTCGTGGGAGTTATTTCATAGACCCGTCATAGAAGCTTGCTATTGTCTTTTTAATTTTCATAAAAGCAACTTTTTAAGGTCATTCAACTCCAACAAGACTTTAATGAGAAAAAATATAAAGGAAGAAGAAGTAAAAGGAGAGGAAAGTCAAGTAAATATAATTGTGCTATTCCTAGAAATTCAACAATTGCTTCCTTTTGATTTTAAATAAAAGCAACGATAAACGCCAGTTGCGTTAATTCATGGAAGGCGCTATGGCTTTAAAAGAGCAAATACAATAAAAAGGAAGTATAAATGAAGAATAAATGATTAAATGCTGATGTAAATTATATTATTGCATATACATAGATATGTACTTACTTAAAATTTATTGGATTACACAGCAGCATGCTGAAAAATCTCGATGGCATTTCTTTAGCACATAAAGCGTATGTGGCTCCCTCGCGTGGCTACGCGTATCAATAACGCAACAAAGCATCAATAGCGCAAAAGAAAGAAGCGGCGCCAAAGCGTGGGCGGCATAGAAATAACGATTTTCGTCAAACAATCCAAAGCGAATCAACAATAAGCGAAATTTCATTTGTTGTCAATTCAATACAAGACGCTCATTCGTTGTATGTGAAGGTATGTACCTTCACCTCCTTTGAGGATTGTGTATGTTTAGCGTCAAAAAAATGCTGACTAAAATTAAATTATTCGCTTTGCATAACTTATGTGGCGCTTAAATGTACATCGATATATGTTTGTGTGAGTGTAGGTATTTGGAGAGGAAGTATTGGCAATTTAAGGCGACGTGTTGTGACTTTGTATATTTTAGTTATAACCAACAAACGCTTAAGATTCGCAAACAAGATCCTATTTTATATGCTCCCCTTTTTGGTGTTGGAGTGTATGTAAGTTAAGCCTTATTATAAGGTATTTAAAACCCACATATCGTCGGCCTCCTGCCAGAACCACGAATGTGTTAAAATGAAAATGTTGGGAAATCGAGTTTTAAAGTTTATTCTTCTCGCAAAATTTGAAAAATTTGTTTCTAATATAAAAGTATATCTGCAAATTAGAACCTTGTTTATCTCGATGCCCTGATAGTTTTTATGCTTCTATTCATTCTAATCTTCGAGATTTGGCACATTCGTGTTTCTGGTCCAACAAAAACCAAAAAAATTCCTTGAAAATAAATTTCCAAAAGTAAGTAAAACAAATACATTCAATTCAAATTCTTATTTTATTTGTGGAACTATTCCTAATCTTCAAAATCAGAGTCTCCTGAAAGGTCAGGCTCAGTTAGAGCATCGCGAACTCCGCTGTTAGCCTTCGAATTTTTATAAAAATTGTGGTATTCGTTTGGAATCACCAAGGTTTCGCAAATTTTATTTAAATCATTTGCTTTCGCGTCAGTGATAGGCAATGTCTCCGAATAAACGGGCGTGGCACAGTGGGGGCACCTCCATACAAACGCGGCCAAAAATAGTAATAATTGAGCTAGAAACTCGGAACTTAAGCTTTCTTGATTGAAGATAGTAAACTGTGAAAATTTGAACAAAATCGGCCCACAAATACACCCCCCTCCCATATAACGGTATTTTTGAAATTTCAATATTTTGTTAACTATTATAGCTAAAATGCTCAATTTTAATAAGAGCACACATTTTTTAAATATAAATAATATACAGTAATCATTTTGGAAAAAGCGCAAAGTATTCCATGGTTTTCAAATTAAAAATATATGCACTTTTGAGCATTTTATAAGCATTCATCATAAAATTTTCCTTCAAAAAAATCACATTTAAAAAAATTTTTATACCACAAATGAAACTATACTTTTCTAAAGGATTTCAGTGTGCTGAATCTGAATCTGAAGTCAGAATTTTCAAATTGGTTCTAGTTTTTGAGATATTCATGTCCAATTAGGCAAAAAAACACGTTTTTGACTATATTCCCTGCTTAATATCTTGTATGTAATATTTTTTTATTCAAAATCAAATACACCGTTAGAAAGCATAAACCATCCCCCTGAATATGGCGTTTAAATTTTTCAGATATCTTTATTAGAATTGGAGAAATTGTTGTTTAAGTTTCATTAACTTGGCAAATTTTCCCCATACAAAATTATTAATACTTTTTGAAGCATACTTTTGGGGATTTTGTATGGGAAAAATGTATGAAAACTTAGAAAAACTCACTCCATAAAAAAGTTCATAAAACAAAAAAGCGCAAACGAATTTTTAAGATTTCTTCACCTGTTTATAAAGCACGTTCACTAGCACCAAATATTAAAAATTTGGAGAGGTCATATTTTGTATTTTTTTTTTATTTCATGTTGAAATTTTCCAATTTTTACACAATTTTTTTTTCTGTTCGAAAAGAAAAAGGCTGCAAAAAAATAATGATAACGCTGATAAAAAAAATTCTTTCATAATTTGAAAGTGTGAACCATTGCCTACAACACGGTGAACAAACTATTCGATTAGTCGCCTAAGAATAAGATTTTTCATAATGTCAAAAGTAGCCTAATTATTGCGTTTTGAAAAAGGCACTTTTAGTCAAATGGGAAAAAGATTATTTAAGCGAAAAGCGCAGGTGGATTTCAAGAATTAAAATGCAGTTTGATTAAAAATATATCATTTCAAAACATATGAAAAAATTGGGGAGGTCATATTTTTTATTTTTCTTATTTTTTTGTTTAAAGTTGAGCAAAATTTTTTTTTTACGACTTTTTTTGTCAATATTTGAAAGTTCATATAAATCTAAGAGTTACCGCTGGTTACAAAAGGTTTATTGTTTCTAAAAGGCCAAATCAATATCTATGTAATGATGTATCACTCGATTACATACGTTAATAATTGAATGAGTTACAGCATTTTGTATAAGGTGTAATTGTTGAGAAATAAAAGGAAATATTTTTTGCTCAGTTTTTAACACCCTGTACGGCTAAACAAAACGAGACTCAAAAAATTTTATATAAGCTTTTTTTTTACAAATTGTTATATCTGTCAATCACTTTCAAAAAAATTTGATTTGCTAATACTTTAATTTCGATTTTATTTTTGGCCGCTATCACCCAGTGTGCGTGGGTTTTATAGCGGAGGGCCACCAATATTCAATGGCAAATAAGCTACTAAAAATTTTTTTTCAGAATAATTTTTTTTTTGTAAAAAATGTTGTAGAGTTAATCTTTTATATGCCGTCGTACCATACGAAAACTAGCACACGATTTTTTGTGGTTGAGGAATACAAGCACTTTAATCTTTTGGCTGACGAAAGGTAAAAATTTTGTGTAAACAACAACAATTTCAATGTATTAACAGTATATAATTAGTCAAATGTGCTACTTTTCGTACAGAATTGTTTAATTGCCAGTTTCGTAAGAAATTTTAAATGTGTTTTCGTATGGTACGACGATATACACCTCGACCAGCAAATATTTCGAAGGGGCAGTTTCTCCTCTGCTGAAATAAATGAAGTTTAAAAACCGTCGTGTAGTTGCGTATGAGCTTGAAATGGTTTTGGAGAGTTACATGCCCCTGTGATGATTTTCGTTGTACAGCACAATTTTCTGTCGTATGTACCGCCAGTTTTCGAAGGTAAATATTTGCCCACAAGGTCCTTTTGGCGTATTTAGCACTGATTGCTAATCAAAAATTAGTTTATGGAATAGCTTTTTCTTCATCGCGCAATCGGCGAGCTAATATTTTCCGTTCAAGGTGCATTTCATGATTGCCTTTTTGCCACTATTTTTATAACAATTTGAAGATTAGAAGTTCGGAAGAGCATAATCCTGAGCCTAACTTTCCAGAAGACTCTGATTTTGAAGATTAGAAATAGTTCCACAAATAAAATATAAATATGAATGGAAAGTGTTTGTTTTACTTACTTTGGAAATTTATTTTCAAAGAATTATTTTGATTTTTGTTGGGCCAGAAACACGAATGTGCCACATTCGTTATTCTGGCTCAACTTTTTATAACTGATCTACACATTCGTGTTACTGACATTGAAAGTTTTGGTGGCTTCCAGTGCACAAAGGTACTGAGGGTTTTACTAAAATGTAGAGCATACACAGATTGATCAGGAAAACCGCTTAACTCAAAATTGGAAAAATTGCACATTCGTGGTTCTGGCAGGGGCCGATGATATGCCCTTATTTTAGGCAATTACCTAATCCTTATTTATCGTGGCGAATAAGCCTTAGGTATAAGGATTCCTTTCAGAAACAGATAGAGAGAGCTGGCGCGATGACATCAACACAGAATAAAAATAGGTAAAAAAACTTTTTAAGTTAAAAGGTTTTATGTTATACATACATTGCAATGTTTAAGATAAATGTACTAAAAAACAAAAAATAATAAAATAGATACAGTCGTGGGAATTATAAACATTTGCATAGACTATGTAGACTAAAATAAAACCGGGGGGCACGTCAATTGTCTACAAATTATCGACTTAATGTGCGATAGAAGAATCGTTTAATTCGTCGTTAGGCAGTTGGCCCGCAGACGGTGAGGAAATTACTTACTATTTTCTTGCTCATGGAAATTCCAATAGTTATACACTCCATGTTAATAAAAGAGATGTTTCAACTAGTTTGTCGTTGGACATTCACACGAGGAATCGTTTCACTGCTCGTAGTTTGTCTTTAATCGACAAAACATATGATAAAAGTACTACTCGCTCACCACTATGAAACCCTAAAACTCGCTTATAATCGAGCTTGCTAGCTTTTTTCCACATTCTAGCCCTACTTATCACACGTCCATCGTTGTCGGTTGAACAACTGCCTAATTATAGTGTAACATTACAAAACAAACATTTTAATCAACGATTGTAGACAATTGACGTGCCCCACGGTTTTATTTTAGTCTAGTCTATGCAAATGTTTATAATTCCCACGACTGTATCTACTTTATTATTTTTTGGTTTTTAGTACATTTATCTTAAACATTGCAATGTATGTATAACATAAAACCGTTTAACTTAAAAAGTTTTTTTACCTATTTTTATTTTTTGGTTTTTAGTACATTTATCTTAAACATTGCAATGTATGTATAACATAAAACCGCTTAACTTAAAAAGTTTTTTTACCTATTTTTATTAAGAAAATATTTCTTTTCAAGGTAGTAATACATGTTCCGAATTTCAGCCAAATCGGACCATAAATGCGATTTTTGTAAATATAGCGACCCACGCGCCACCTAGCGGAATTTTTTTTTAAAGAAAATATTTCTTTTCAAGGTAGTAATACATGTTCCGAATTTCAGCCAAATCGGACCATAAATGCGATTTTTGTAAATATAGCGACCCACGCGCCACCTATCGGAATTTTTTTTCATAATATTGCATTGTCATCGGGGTTATACATGCGTACAAAATTTCAGATTAATCGGTTGACAGGAAGAGGGTGAAATTTGTATTACTAAATTTGACCCAAGAATAAATAATAAATAAAACCGTTTAAAAATAAGCCTTACTATAAGGCAAATCAGTAACTGACGTTCATTAAAAATGTCAGGCATTATTTTATAAGCCTTATTACCATGTTAAATAACGTCAAATAAGGCGTAAATTTTTTTGGAGGGCTTATGCACTAATTGAGGTGTGTGTTCTCATCAAATACTTAAGTAAACATGAAAAGAAAATGTATGAAGAAAATTCCAAAAAAAAATCCTTTCTCGTGCCTTTTTTCTAGCAGCCACTCTACCTATTTTCACATTTTGCAAACTTTAGATTCTGTATTTAACTCATCCACAAAGCGCAGAGCGTAACGTACATACATACATATGTATGTGTTATCGACACACAAACAAATAAAAGCAAAAGTGAAGTGAAACAAAAGAAAAAAGTGAGGTGCTCAAAAAAAAAACATACTGCTGATGCTGATTTGCTACTTATTTATGTGCGCTCCTTATAAATCCCAGCGACACTTTATGACAAAATATAAACAAAAAAAAAAGCTAACAAGAAACAGCTAAAATGTTTTGTTTCAAAAAAATGTGCTCACTTGCACGTACTGTCTTCTTTATATATGTGTGTGTGTGTGTATTTGTGCACATCGAATGACATCGAGTGTGTGAACTCTCTTAAACTTTTACTTTATGCATGCAAAATATACCAACATTGACTTCATTTTGCGCGTAAGTGTATATTGACATTTTAATTTTCGGAATTTGCAACTTACTGACATTTTGATGCGCCGAAATGCCAATAAAACGAATGAAAAATAATGATTTTATGTATGTATATGCTAAATAATAAAATGTAACTCCAGCAGTTTCAGGCAAAGGGGAATTATGGGGGTTCAAGGGAGAGTTTTCTTGTCACGTTTGCTCTGGAAGCAAAAACATATGTACATATGTTCGTATATGTTAATTTGTATGTACGATTCTAGCTGAAAGAGCAAATAATTATTCGTTGACTTTGAAGTTGTTCGATTAGTATTAAAAAAAAGGGCGTCTCCGTTTTGACTCGAAAACCTGGAAGAAAAGTTTCACACCTCTAAGTTTTCATATATGTATATACATATATCAACCTTGTGTTCCCCGCCTTTACAATATCCGCCATCGTTTATGTCTCTGTTTACCACTTCACATGCCCTTACTAGTGGATCCTTCCTTCCCCTTCAGGTATTTCAACCAGCTTATAACATATCTATCAGTTTTCAGCATCTGAATATCTGCGAGACCCAGAAAAAACGTTTATCTTTTTTCAAAACCATTCTAAAAGGTTGTGAGCGAGAATAAGCTAAGTTTCATACTAACGAAAGAGTTGGTAGTACACTTTTCTATTCTTAATGGGCCAGAGGGGCGCTCCTTCACTCGCTAAGCAAGCTTTAACACCCGCTAAGGTAACCTACATATATTTCATGAAACCTGTACAAAAATGAGTTCAACTATCTCAAATAGGTTAATTAAATTCTTCAGGTTTAGCACACAAGCAATTTGAATATGCTTCCACATCAACCAAACCAAATGTATGTAAACGAGCAATGTGCTTTGGCATTCGCAGATAAGTAACGCTCGTACTCCTATCTCTCTCCCTGTATGCCACCCTAATTTGTATTTTTAAATGGAACACAAACAAATGCTTTGTGTGCACGTACGAAAAAAAAATTACGCAAAGGAAACTCACTCCACAAAAATTAAAATTGCTTACGAGCAATTCAATTGAGTGCGTTGTTATTTGCGTCAAATAGATTTTTTGAAGAAATTCCAAAGCAAAAAAAAAGCGAATCGAAAATTAAAAAAAATTAAAGAAAAATTATTAGCATAACTAACTTTGGCAAGCTATACTAGGTATGTACTCGTATGTATGAATATGAACGATTTAGCCCGATTGGAAATATTTTTTTTTAATATTAAACTAGCTGACCCGGCAAATTTCGTTCTGCCCAAAATAGATTTTTTTATTAATTTCATTTCAAAAATTGTTATTACACCTCAAAAGTTTAGTACGTATGGGAGGTGAAATGCCCCATTTTTCGATAAATCTTTTTTTTTTTGGGTGAATATGGTATTGATATCGTATATCTGCATAGTGATTTCTATGTACATGCCATGAACGCTTTTAGGGATATTTAGTCTTAAAAATTAAGAACGCATGGGAGGTGCCACGCCCCTTTTTCCCAAAACTACTGTTTTTTTTCATGAGCATGCTATAGATATCGTTAATCTCCTCATCAATTTTCAGGTCCCTACCTTAAACGCTTTTATAGATATTCAGCTTGAAAAATTAAGTATGTATGGAAGGCGCTACGCCCCCTTATCCGATAACCTAAATTTTTATGCGTGGGAATGGTTTTGATATAATTTAGCTCTATACCAATTTTCAGCTCCCTACCTTGAACTCTTTTAGAGATAATCAGTTTGAAAAATTAAGATTATATGGCAGGTGCCACGCCCCCTTTTTCGATAACTCCCACTTTTATGCGTCAGAGTGGTTTTAATATCATTTAGTTCTATAGCAATTTCCAGGATACTGTCATTTATTCTTTCTGATATATTCAGCTTCCAATGCTAAGTATGTATGGGAGGTGCCACGCCCCCTTTTCGTATAACTCCTATTATTTTCCGTTAATATAGAATTGTTATCACGAATCTCCGCACCAATGTCCAAGACCCTACCTTAAACAATTTTAGAGATATTCAGCATGAAAAATTAAGTTTGTATGGGACGTGCCACGCCCCCTTTTCTGATAAGCCACAATACTTAAGTTGCGGAAAAAATGTGAACTATGCAGCTAAACTAAAAACACCTCCTTATATAAGCTTTATTATAAGGTAACTAGCTGTACCCAGCCAAGCTTTGCTTTGGCCCACTTCCTATTATAGGTACTTGAAGCGAAAAACGGCATACTTTAAAATATGTAGGAAGTATCTAGAAACCAAAATTACCTCGGGCTGCAGAGCTCAGCTCAATTCAGATAAGTTTAAAAAAGAGAAGGAAAAAATTGATATTTTCAAAAGTTTGTCCTTTTCATGTTCTTATCCCATTTTTCTTCGTATTAGTCTCCAACTCCCTTTCCCTATACTTTTCTCTTTCTCGTTCCCTTTCCATTTATCTTTCCTTTCATTTCCGTTTCCTTTTTCCTTTCCCGTCACATTTCCGCTTCTCTTTCTCTATCGCTCTCTCTTACCTCTCCTTTTCTGTCTTTCTCCTTTTTATTCTCCCCTCTTATTCCTTATCTAATTCCCTGTCTTACTGTCTCTCTCCCCATCCTGTTCATTCTATCTTTATAATATTCTCCCTCTCCTTTTCCGTTCCTTTGCCTTTCCCAGTCTCATTATTTTCTCCTTTCCCTAGGAAACTGGGTTTAGCATAACATACCCTGCATTCCACTTCTCATTTCATACCGTCATTGCTTAAAAACATTCCGTGGCGTCCGAATCGTCCCTTTTACCCATAATTGGGTATCGGGATTAAGAATCACTATGAAAATATCTATATAGCAGACCCGGTCAACACCTTTCATTGTATATCAGTATTGCTCTGAAGCATCACGGGCTCATCCGGGTCCCTATGATATATACCGGTGTTATCCGGGACCACATATTGACCCGTATCTTGGCATCCTACCTAGGAATCGCCATGCGCCGTTATTAAATAACAATATCGTTGAGAAATTATCCGGGGCCATCCGGATCAACATTTTGACCCACATCTGGGGACCTGACCTAGGAATCATAATGAAAAAACCCTACCTTTCAGCTGACACCAATATCTTTGAGAGAAATTTTCTGGGGAAATCCGGGTCCACGTTCATTTGGTACCAATATCCCTGAGAAATATCCCGGTGCTGACCCACACCTTAGGACCCGACCTAGGAATCGTAATGAGTTCATTTCTATCTAAAATCCCTGCTCAACACCCTTCATTTGATACCAATATCGCTGAGAAATTTTCCGGGGTCATCCGTGCCCACGTTTTGACCCATATCTGGAGACCCGACCTAGGAATCACAATGAGTACTATTCTATGTAAATTCTCTGCTCAATACCTTTCATTTGATACCAATATCGTCCAAAAATATTCAGGGGAAAGCCGGATCCACGTTTTGACCTTTTGACCTATATCGCGGGAACCGAGTTCCGGATTTGAAAATATGCATATAAACCATCTAGGGCAAGGTACTAAGCTGGTGTGTAAATTTGGTCAAAATCCCTCCACGCGTTTGGGTGAAAGCCGGCGACAAAGAAATGGTCTTGATTTTTATATATATATAGATTAAACTCTATGTAATCGCTGATTATAATAAAATAGGTAAGCCTTATTTACTACGGCTAATAAGCCTTTTTGTAAGGTACTTAAACTCCTTATAAGCCCTTATTATAAGGAATTATCTAAGCCCTAGCCCTGGAAAATAAGCTTTATTATAAGGTAATTAAAGTCCACATAATCCCTTATTATAAGCAATTATCTAAGCCCTATTTCCCATGGCGAGTAAGCGCTGGGAACAAGGTTTCCTCTCAGAGAGAACGAGAGAAAGAATTTTGTATGGCCTGGTGACATCAACAAAGGAAAAGAAGCCTTATTATAAGGCTTTGTTCATGCAACTGACGTGCCTTAGAAATTTCAGCTAATATTTTGTAAACCTTATAGTCATCTTTAAATAAGCCACAAGTAAGGCGTACAGTTTTTGGAGGATATACCATGTAGATGTGTATGCATAACATTTCAGCAAAATTTAATTTCTTAGTCGTTAGTTAAATGATGTTATTTATAACTTTGCCAAAAGTCTGGGCGCCTTTTTTTTTATACTCAGCTGTACTAGTACACAGAGTATTATAATTTTGATTTCATAACGGTGGATTGTAACATAATGAAATAATCGAGATAGATATGGACTTATATATATCAAAATGATCAGGGTGAAAAGAGAAATCGATTGAGCCATGCCCGTCCGTCCGTCCGTCCGTCCGTCCGTCCGTCCGTCCGTACGCACGATTGGTATTGAAAATGGGCGAAATCGGACCATGACCACGCCCACTTTTCATATATAGAAAAAATCGGAAATTTGGTATCTCAGCCACTAATATAGCTAGAGTGATAAAATTTTACCCACGTATTGAGCTCAGGCCCTTATGAAGAAATTTGATGAAGTTTTGGAAAATGGGCGGTGCCACGCCCACTTATTAAGGGTCAAACATTGAAAGTTTTATATGTCATAACTCAGAAACCGTTGAAGATATATCGATGAAATTTGGTATGCGTAATTTGCTTACTTAGACAAATGTTTTGGCGAAAATTTATCAAAATCGGTTGACGGCCACGCCCACATTTATATATGGGTATTATAAAGTGACCTAATAAAACCATTTTAAGCGATATCTCTGTGAAATATAAAGATCTATCACTGAAATTTTGTGGCAGGAGTCCAACTACGGACATAAAACAAAAAGTACAAAAATTTTGGAAAATGGGCGGTGCCACGCCCACTTATTAAGGGCAAACATTGAAAGTTTTATATGTCATAACTCAGAAACCGTTGAAGATATATCGATGAAATTTGGTATGCGTAATTTGCTTACTTAGGCAAATGTTTTGGCGGAAATTTATCAAAATCGGTTGACGGCCACGCCCACTTTTATATATGGGAACTATAAAGGGGCCTAATAAAAACATTTTAAGCGATATCTCTGTCAAATATAAAGATCTATCACTGAAATTTTGTGGCAGGAGTCCAACTACGGACATAAAACAAAAAATACAAAAATTTTTGAAAATGGGCGGTGCCACGCCCACTTATTAAGCGGCAAATATTGAAAGTTTTATAAGCCATAACTCAGAAACCGTTAAAGATATATCGATGAAATTAGGTGCGCGGGATATATTTACTTAGCCAAATGTGTGGACGAAAAATTACCAAAATCGGTTGACGACCACGCCCACTTTTATATATGGGTATTATAAAGTGACCTAATAAAATCATTTTTAGCGATATCTCTGTGAACTATAAAGATAATTCATTGAAATTTTGTGACATGAGTTCCACAATAGACCGGAAACAAAAGATAAAAAAAGTTTATAAAATGGGCGTGGCACCGCCTCTTTTTATACAAAGAAATCTACGAGCCTATTACTCGACAAATAACTGAGATATTATGACGAAACTTGGTTTATGCACTTTTATAACTTGAGTTAATAGACACGCAAAAATGTATTGAAATCGGTTTATGACCACGCCTACTTTTTAACAAAGATATTTCTGGAAAACCCTTTTGGAATTTGTAACGTGAAGTCTTTGTAACTAAAAGTCATAGAGGGATGCAATTTTGCACTAACAATAATATTTATATGCTTATTTGGATGATTGATACAAATTTTGAAAATGGGCGTGGCTGCGCCCTGTTTATGCAGCACTCGTTTCATATAAAATACACCCTATATCGAACAAACGCAAACAAACAATGAAAGCATACAGCTGAGTATCTAATGTTCGATTCCACTCGAACTTAGGCTTCCTTACTTGTTTTTTTTTTTTTTTGTGAGCAACCAAAAGCAGCTTCTCGCCCACAATGCTTTAGACGCTTGCCGCTTTGCTTACCTCGTTGTCGTTTTTGCCAACAACTGTAACAACTGACAATAAATCATTAAATGAAACAAAAGGCAGCGCGAAAACAATAGGAGTCATGATACTTAGCACATTATTATTATTATTTCTATGCAGTATGTGTAATACGTATATACATTCATAAGGACATACATAGTATGTATGTAAGTATATAATTATGCTATTATAATTGAAACGAAAAGCCGCACATATGGTACCATATGTTTGATAAAGCCACACTGTCAATGCCTCAAATTACTTGAGAATGCAGGAAAATGTCATAACAGGAGTTGAATGAGACAAAGGAGATAAAAATAGAATAGGGAAAATTTTTTATAGAACATAGAAGCCACTTGTAATAAGATTTAGCAATAAAAAATAGAGTAGTGAAATTGATTATAGTACAAATTTGGTAAGAATTATTTTCTGACGGTTGATGCAACACTTTCAAAGTGCTCTGGTATATCAAAAGGAGTCGAATGGTCATTGAATATTTCTAATCACTTAAAATGCTCTATGAAGCAGGTTCTTGAGTGAGAGGAGATTTTAACAAGAAACACATCACCTTCTTACCACAGCTGCACTGCATTGTTTGATAGAATAAGTGAATATTTTAAAAATATAAATACATGCGCGCCATCTGCTGGAACAGATGTTGCATATATTTAGGCAGCAGCTAGAAATTACATACATACATAAATACGTACATACATACATACAGGTGAAACTAATAAAAGCGTGTTAAAAAGAGTTTGCAGTAGTGTGATAAATACCCGCCTTTTGAAAGAACATCAAATACTAATAAAATTTGCTTATTAAAGAAAGTTTCATAAAAAAATAAGCTTAAATAAATTACATATATGATACCGGAAAGTTCGTATAGAAATTGCTCTTACTTTTCAAGCTGATAATAAAAGCATAATGCATCTTGAACTAATACAAATGCGCCATATTGCTACCCTGAAAAAAAAATGCGATTAATCCGGGACGTGTCCGGGATCAATCGCAAGGGAGCATGCGACTAATACAATTTTACATCCCTTTATATGGAGTGAATTGATCGCATTTGTTCGAGCATGCCCTATGAAGGGACTAATTGTTCAACTTGTATACCCGAACGGGTACCAATGTAGATCAATCGCTTTCATCCCGAACGGGTACAAATGTAGATCAATCGCTTACATCCCGAACGGGTACAAATGTAGATTAATCGCTTTCATCCCCAACGGGTACAAATTTAGATCAATCGCTTCCAGCACGAGCGGGTACAAATGTAGATTTTTCCAAGTTGTTCGCCAAGGCAATTTTTAATAACAATCTTTAAAAAATTGTAAATGTTCATGGATATATAAATAAAGATTATATAATGTTTTACTTTGATAAAAAAAAATAAAATTATATTTATAGAAGTAAATAAAACAAGTAAGGAAGCCTAAGTTCGAGTGGAATCGAACATTGGATACCCAGCTGTATGTTTTCATTGTTTGTTTGCGTTTGATAGATTTTATATAAAGCGAGGTTTGTATAAAGTGGGCGTAGCCACGCCCATTTTCAAAATTTTTATCAGTCATCCAACTAAGCATATGAATATTATTCTTTGTGCAAAATTTCATTCCTTTATGACTTCTAGTTACAAAGATGTCACGTTACAAATTCCCAAAGGGTGTTCCAGAAATATCTTTGTTAAAAAGTAGGCGTGGTCATAAACCGATTTCAATAAATTTTTGCGTGTCTATTAACACACAAGTTATAAAAGTGTATAAACCAAGTTTCGTCATAATATCTCAATTATTTGTCGAGTTATAGGCTAAGAAATCTCGTATATTCCTTTGTCTAAAAAGAGGCGGTGCCACGCCCATTTTCCAAAATTTGTATATTTTTTGTTTCCGGTCTATTGTGGAACTCTTGCCACAAAATTTCAATGAATTATCTTTATATTTGACAAAGATATCGCTTAAAATGTTTTTATTAGGCCACTTTATAATACCCATATATAAAAGTGGGCGTGGTCGTCAACCGATTTCGCTAAAATTTTCAACATGTATTACCACAAGTAATAAAAGTGTACACACCAAGTTTCGTCATTATATATCAATTATTTGTCGAGCTATGGGCTCAGAAATCTCGTATATTCCAGCTTCTAAAAAGAGGCGGTGCCACGCCCATTTTCCAAAATTTTTGTGTTTTTCGTTGTATGTCCGCAGGTGGCCTCCTGGCATAAAATTGCAATGATATATCTTTATATTTGACAGAGATATCGCTTAAAATGTTTTTATTAGGTCACTTTATAATACCCATATATAAAAGTGGGCGTGGCCGTCAACCGATTTTAACAATTTTTCGTCCAAACATTTGCCTAAGTAAGTATATGACGCGTACCAAATTTCATCGATATATCTTCAACAGTTTCTGAGTTATGACTCATAAAGCTTTCAATATTTGCTCCTTAATAAGTGGGCGTGGCACCGCCCAATTTCCAAAATTCCATCAAATTTCTTCTTAGGGGCCTGAGCTCAACACGTGGGTAAAATTTCATCACTCTAGCTATATTAGTGGCTGAGATACCAAATTTCCGATTTTTTCTATGTAGGAAAAGTGGGCGTGGTCATGGTCCGATTTCGCCCATTTTCAATACCAACCGTCCCAGTGTCTATACCAACTTGCATTTCAAATTTCATCAAAATATCTCAATTTTTGCGCGAGTTAGAGTGTTTACAGACGGACGGACGGACAGACGGACAGACGGACAGACGGACGGACGGACGGACGGACGGACGGACATGGCTCAATCGATTTCTCTTTTCACACTGATCATTTTGATATATATAAGTCTATATCTATCTCGATTATTTCATTCTGTTACAATCCACCGTTATGTGATTAAAACTATAATACTCTGTGTACTAGTACAGCTGAGTATAAAAATGGTAAGAGTTGAGTATGCATTATATGAGCGTAATGTAAAGGATTTTTTCATAGGATTTTTTAGGCAACATTTTGTTAAAATTATTATTCATCATTTTTATTAAAAGAAAGGGTGTTCAATTCGTTTTACCGCTTGTTCTACAATTTTTTAAATACATTGCACATTTTTGTAAAATTTCTACATTTAAGGAATCTACATTTGTACCCGTTCGGAATGAAAGCGATTAACCTACATTTATACCCGTTCGGGATGAAAGCGATTAATCTACATTTATACCCGTTAGGGAACAATTGGTCTGCAATTAGTCTACATTTATACCCGTTCGGGAACAATTGGTCTACAATTAGTCTACATTTATACCCGTACGGGAACAATCGGGGACTAATTGTGGACCGATTGTTCTCGAAAGAGATCAATCCGGGACAAATATCTTTCGGTATTAATCGCACATTTTTTTGCAGGGTAAACGTCATTACACCAACTACAAATAAAACGCCCATGTGGCAAGTGAGAAGCAATTTTAAGAGCATTGTTTTGCAGCTGCTTCGTTGCGTTAGAGATTTTTGCTAAATTCTGCTCATTTTTGCTTAATATTAAAACTCAATACCAATATAAATACTCAAGTACATAGTAACTTCTGCAAAGGGCATGCGCATTACGTATACGCCCCGGTAGCTGATTTTGCTTTAGGCATTTCTCTTAGTTGAAAAACATTACCTAGGAAATGATAATTTTGGCTAATTGTAGTAAAAAATATTATGTGCAAATCTTAATTTAGTTATAAATAAAATAAAAAAAAAAAATTAAAGATTTTGTGCTGGTTGAGAACTCAAATTGTAGCGGTAAAAGCTAAGCATTGCGTGAGTAAAACATTAATTTAAGGTCGCTTACTTTCGCTAGTTTTGTTCTCTTAAGTTCTCCTGTGTGAGCAAAAGAAAAAATAGTTTCGCTCAGCATCTTTGCTGTTTTTTGTGCTGAGAATTCGAGGTTAAATTGCCGGTTTGTAAACAAATAAAGCAAAAAGCGTGTTTTTTGCTCAAAAATATTCTTCACTAAATTAAGTTTTTTTTTTAGTCGTGCGAAATTTTTTGCAATGTTTATAATAAAAGTACTATGAAATACTAATTGTTTAATATGAGTATGGCTTGACAGTTTACAGTTTGCCGATATATTTATGTATGTTACTCGTTTTATCTAACCCTTATACCTGCACCTTAGTGCAAAATCACCCCAATTTAGTAAAATTCTCAGAAACACCACAGTTCAACATTTTTTTCAAGATGTAAGTATGTACTCACAGATACTAAATTATTCCAATAAATGGTTTATTTACAGTAGTTAAGTTGAAAGAAATATAAAGAAAATGCTGTAAAAATATACTGCTTCATGAAAAGACCTTAACAATTTACATGCAAAATCGTTTCTTGTCAAAATAAAAGGGATTTACGAAGCATACTTTTAGTATACAGTTCGAAATTACACATAAAATGCTGCAGATACAGTGTGGCATTTTAGATTTTCAGAGCATGATTTCTTTCTCTTTTATTTATTAAGACGTCAAACAGTTTATTTTATAACTAGAATGTCTACACAAATAAATTTACATATACATAAGTATGTATATAAAAGTAAGCACCATTCACGCCTAGCTATAGGCTACAAAAAAAGGTTTTATTTGGCGAATTCAATATAGGCGGCTATCAAAATCTGTTTATTAGGCTTTTAGTGCCATACAAGAGCATAAATGGTAAGCAAATGTTATAAAAAACCACAGATTTGCGTGGCTATAAAATTGACGGCATTTTTTTTTTTTTTTTGGAAGTACAATGCAATGTATAAAAGCAGTCTCAGGCAAAGCCAAGTACCTAATATACGAGGGCTGCTCGATATATTCTTAGCCTACCAATGAAAAAGTGTTGCCAGGTGAAATCTGACATTTTTATTGGAAAGTCTGACTTTTTTTTTAGCATAATAGTACTCAGAACGTACGACCATCATTTGTGTTGTTTACAGTGACTTGAAAATTTTAATTTGGCAAAAAAATGGAATTAACTCGTGAACATTTTCGTGCGATCATTTTTCACAAATTTCGACCATCCTATGGCACTGTGAAAAATTGGTATAATGAATTCAATGGTGGCCGACGCTCGCTCAAAGACCAATTCCGTGAAGGTCGTCTAAAAACGGCCGCTGTACCAGAGAACATTGATCATCAAGAAAAAAAAATGCGTCGTCAACGATTTTCGTCGCCAGAAGATGCTATTCAGCGTTCAAAAATCATGTTTTGGAGGTGTCTCAATCGGAGTGGAAAAAGTGCTTCGACAATTGGATTGAGTCATGCTGGAGAATACTTTGTAAAACAATAAAACCATTTTTGATGATAAATATTCGCATTTTCATTATTAGGCTAAAAATATATCGAGCAACCCTCGTATGTATTGGTATATGTTTGTGTGAGAATTAACGTTTCAGTCCGAGTGGAAACATTTTTTCTTTAATTTAAATATGCTGCAATACTTATCATACTTTTATTATACCTTATATAAGCCGTATTATAAGTTAATTAAATTCCACTTAATAAATTCCCCTATAATATGGAATTAAGTAAGCCTTATTTCCTATGGCGAATAAGTCAATTATAAGCAATTTATACTCCATATCAGAGCAGGGTGGCAAGAATTACGATTACAAGTTGATTACGATTAACGTACTTAATCGTAATTGTAAAAAATAACAAATGACGATTACTGTAATTATAATGCTATGTGTAATCGATCACGCTTCCAAACAATACGGTACTAAGTCTGAAAACTGTGTTTTACGGGAGAAGCTCTTAAAGTTTAAACTCCATATGAAACTTCGGTTGTACGCTAAGTATATTTTCACTTATAACTTCTGTTTGGATTGAAAGATCAATACCAAAACTGGACAATATCAAAGTTAGGGGAAAACCAAAAAGGTTTTGGGAGAGAAGCTCGGCCATAAAACTCGTCAGAGTTATAATAGCGCCATTGTATTATATTATTATTTATATAAAACCGTAAGAAAAAATAAAAACTTGCTACGTTGTTTTTCATTGCAAGTTCTCAAAGTTTATATTCTGCAAAAATCACGAGTTGTATTATATGTAAACTTTTGCTTATAACTGTTGATTGGATTGTCCGATTGATACCAAACAGCATCCAAATCAAGACACTTTATACTTGAAAACACCAGAAATGGGAAATTGTAGGTACTAAGTCGACTTAGTACAGTATTGTGTGGAAGCGTCCATATGTAATCATTATAGCTCAACTTTGCTCCAAAAAAGCCCTTATTATAAGAATTTCCCATGGCCAATAAGCCTTTGGAATAAGGGATCCTCTCAGAGAGATATATATAGAGAGAGAGAGAGAGAATTCATCATGACCTTTTCACACTAACGCATGAAAATAAACCGCTACAAGTTGTATGTCATTGAAATCGTATTTTAATTTCCTTTCGAGCGAGGTACTGCTTGCGGTTATCGCACTTGCAACCTTAGCGAAAAATAGATTTGAATGTAGTGATACCCAAAAACTGCAAAAATTTACCGTTATCTCGAAAACTAACCATACAAAATATAAAGAAAACAATTTTTGAGATCAGGAAGACCGGACCAACACCCCTATACCTGAATTTTTTGGAATTATTTCAAATTAATAATTTTAGAGTAGTGTAATGTTACTAAGCTGAAGAGGGAAATCGCTCAATCACATTTTGCAATTAAACGGTAAGAGTCCCCATCTTTTTTTCTTCGGAATTCAGCTTACGATACATCATTACATCTACAATATTTTTTTCGAATTTTTCCTAGGCGGAGAACATTGATAACAACAATTATCCTTAAAAAGGATACAGAAAATTTTTTTTTAAATTTATTTCAAAAACTATATTAAAATATACATAATTACCTAACATGTGGCGTAGTTCGCGTTAAATTTAATTGTACCGTCGCACACTGGGGCCACTTATATATATGGGGACGCTCAAAATTCTGAAATCAACTTTTTTACATCAGAATCGTTTTATCTGCACTAAAGCAGTTAATCTATAGCATCTTAACCCATTGACGGTCATGAGTTAACCCGGTGACCTATGTTTTTTATTTTAGTTTCGAGTTTAATTTTCTTGAATCAGAATCGGTATATCGATACTAAAATAGTAAATCCCAAGAATCTTAACCCCTTAACGACCACGCATTAACACATTTTTGACCCAAATTTTTTCACTTAATTCTTAGATCAAAATATTTACATCATATTAATTGTCTCTGCACTAAAACGAGTAATCTTTGGAATTTTAACCCATTAACGGTCATGAATTAACCCATTGGTGACCAATTTTTTTTTTAAGATCTGTAACCAAATTATTTAAATCAGAATTAGTATGTCTGTACAAAAATAGCCAATGTGTATTATATTAACCCATTAACCCATTGATGGCATATGTGTTTTTCTTTAAATTCTCGAATCAACTTATTTGAATAAGAATAGTTATGCCTATACATGATTTGTAGATGTGTAGCACTTTACCCCATTCACGGCCATACCGCATTGAAAACTTTTTTAAATCTGAAATCAATTTATTTGCATCAGAATCGCCATACATATCTATAATGAAATAGTACATAAATGTGCTGCATCGTAACTAATAAAAAACTACGTTTTAACTCGTTAGTGAAATTGTTTCTCTTTATTCTGAAATCTTTACTAAGAACTAAGTTAACAGTGATTAAACGTAGTAAATTGCTAAGAGTAACAATGCAGTTTTTTGTTAAAGCTTTCCTTCTAGGGCACACAAATTCAGTTAAATAAATATTAAATTATACATACATACATATATTCAGTTTTAAATTAATGGATAAGGGTTTATTTTCTAAAACATAGCCTTCCGTAATTCCTTCACCGTTAGCGTTTTAAGCAGAACACATATTTCCCCCCCATGTGGCCGCTGTGGTGCAGTGGGTAGAGTGCTCGCCTACTATACCAGAGGTCTCGGGTTCAAACCACAGTCCGAGCAAACATCAAAAAAAATTTTTTTTTTAATTAGCAAAAATCCAATTATTGGGTTTTTAAGAGCAGCGGTCACCTCTCGACAGTGGGCGGCATACCCTCCGAGTGTATTTCTGCCATGAAAAAGCTTCTCACAAAAAATGCATTCGCCGTTCGGAGCCGGCATAACACTGTAGGTCCACCCAATCAGTAGGAAAAACAAAAAGGAGCACACCTCGAATTGGGAGAGAAGCTCGGCCATAAAACTCGTCAGAGTTATAATAGCGCCATAGTATTATATTATTATTACATATTTCCCAACACATTTTCATGCCTAACATAAAAAACACAAAATTGGAGTAACACAACTTGTGCTTCAAAGAACTCATATTATAATACAACTTACAAGTCTAAATTAAAGAAACCTGGCTTGACAAGTAACCTTAACCAAAATTTGTAATTAAAGTAACCAATAAATAATGAATCAACCAAATTTAAGAAAGAACAGAATCAAATTCAACCAGATATAAGTGTTTTTTTTTTAACTAAAATTGGAATGCAATTTTTAAACTCACTTTTTTTTAAAATGCGCACTTTGCTTTTGGTTCTGAACTCGGATTCTTTGTCACAAAGGACCATATTTTACTGCTGCATTTTTACATTTGCTACGTTTTTGCGCAAATTAAAAAAATCCATTTTGAAAAAAAATATTACAAAAAAAGAGGTGCGTTTAGTTTTATACTAAAAATTAATTTTTTAAAACGTCTAGTTCCAAAAAAAAAAACACTAATCGATTATATAAGCTTCACTTAATGCTATGGAAAAAGCAGAATAATAAAATTTTATATCCTTCTCTTACACCAACTATTTCAAATACACATTAAAATTTCTCACTTTGAAAAAAAATTATTTTTTGGAAAATTTGCCATGTTTGTGTATCGATAACTCCCAACTGAAAAACGATAGAAAGCTGAAAATTGGGCCAGAAGTGTAGAATTTTATAGGGAACAATACTGCGTTTTTATTTTTTTGAAAAACTCATTATTTAAAAACTGAATTTTGAGCAGGCTCTGCCCCAGTGTGCGTCGATTAACAATAAATTTTTTTAAAGGAGTTGATGTAAAACTTTTTTGGCGAATAACTATTGCAAAAATGTTCATTTTGCAAAAATATTTCGGGGACTAATTCTTGACACGGAGAGCTATCGATTAAGACACGAATCATAAAAATCTAAGAAAAAAAAAATTTTTGTGCTGATTTGAAAAATTCTGACCCTAAAGTAATTCACATTATTGCTTTGAATTTGGACGACGCTAAGCTCAGAATTATTGAAATTGTTCTACGTACATGCACGAGTGCTTGAAATACCCAGTAGGCACAAAGAGAAGATAACAACTTCCATGACTATGCCCCATGACTATCGCACAGTGATGGCCGCCTTCGCATGAATGACTTTGTATAGCGAAAAAAAGCAATGAAGTGGAAGCTTCGGGCTTTCATTCCAAATCGCATGCTTTTTTTCATATGGTCGTTATTATACTCTTGTTAGGTATTCAGCATGAATTGTAGCAGTATTGTAGTGCTGAATATACAACTGCTTACTACCACCTAACTTTGTTATGTACTTCATTCGTATAAATTTTTCTGTTTCAGCTTACTCTTAACTCCTACTTTAGTCAATGAAGAAATGATCTGTGCTCAATTTGTACGTGCCGTTCAACATACTTTGGGAGTACCTGCGCCATATCTAACAAAAGTTAGTACCCTGCCATGAAAAACCAAATCGCATCACCTCACAAATGGACTCAGTGGGTACATACTTACACATGTATGTACTTGCAAGAACACGTCAGCTAACAATGCTGTTGTGGACATTTGCGCCATTGTGGTTTCTAATGCGACATTGTAACTGTCATACAGCCCGCCGACATTGTCATTGTCAGATTAAATGCCCCAAAGGATTTTCACTCTAAATTCTTTACTCATTTCATTTTTTATGTACGAGTACATCGTGTTATCTTTATGTTGAATACTTTACTTGTGTGTTTTTTTCTACTTTTTTTCTGTTTCAGACGACATTTTGGAATTTTCTGTAAATTTTTTGCGTCATTTTGTCAACACTTAAACGCAAATTAAGTTTATATTTTTTGCTTTCTTTTTTGTAGTACACTAAAAGGCTAATAACTTCTGTCTGACTGCGGTTGTTGTTGGTTGTTTTGGCTGTCTCATAATTTAATTTCTTATCTTTCGCTTATCGCTCATTCGCTCGCTTACGCTTTTGTCAATAAAGTTGGTTTTTGGTATGATGTATACTAAACTGTAATGGATCAGATTTTACGCGAAAACAAAGTGATTTGTCTTTAAGCGTATGTAAATATACGTCTTCTGTTGGCCTTTGAACTAAAGTCAATTTGGAGCGTTAATTTTGCATATCTTGTTTTTATAGTTTGACTGTCGTGAATTGTAATACATAATTCGGCTATTACTTTGAGCTTAAGGGAATATAAAACAAGTAAAAGCGCGGCTGTCTTCGGCCGTACCGAAGACTTCATACCTTTCATGAGTGGGGAAATGAAAAGTTACCTATGTATGTACATAGCCGGATTAAGTTTAATTTATAATTTTAATTCTGTGGGTTCATTTATGGAAAGATTTATTAGAAAAAATGGTGTCTTGGCTATTTAAATGGAGGAGTTATACACCAAAATGTAAATATCTGAACAATCGGTTGTATGGGAGCTATATGTTATAGTGGTCCGATCTTGACAATTTTCGGTAATCCCGTTTGGGCCCATATGGGTACAAATACTTCAAAATTTCACGCCGTTAGCTGTTAAAATGGAGGAGTTATACACCAAAATGTCCATATCTGAACAATCGGTTGTAGGGGAGCTATATGTTATAGTGGTCCGATCTTGACAATTTTCGGTAACCCTGTTTGGGCCCATATGGGTACAAATACTTCAAAATTTCACGCCGTTAGCTGTTAAAATAGAGGAGTTATACACCAAAATGTGTATATCTGAATAATCGGATGTTGTGGAACTATATGGTATAGTGGTCCGATCTTGACAATTTTCGGTAACCTTGTTTGGACCAAAATGGGCACGTCTACTTCAAAGTTTCATGTCCTTAGCTGTATAAATGGGGAAGTTATGCACAAATTACATCCAAAAATTTCATGTATATCTGAATAATCGGTTGTTTTCTATATGTTATAGTGGTCCGATTCGGCCGGTTCCGACAAATGATCAGCTGCATATAACAACATACCTGTATTCCGAATTTCATTCAGATATCTCAAAAACTGAGGGACTAGTTTGCGTTCACACAGACGGACGGACAGACGGACATGGCTTAATCGACTCAGCTCGTGATTCTGACCATATCGGTATATATTTTGGTGGGTCCCCCACGCTTCCTTCTGGTACTTTCGACAAAAATTTTTTGGCACTAAGTTATAATACCATTTCATTCTCATGAAAGGTATAAAAATGCTGTAAAGGTCAATAGGCTTGGAATAGTTAGCGGGGAATTTTAAGTTAACTAATTATATTTTTATAGGCTTTTTCTAGATTTTTTTCCAGTTTCTCCTCGCGACTGCCGTGAGAATTGCCTGCAGCCGTAAAAAAGAACTTTTTGATTATGATCATTTTCGATGCTTAAAATGTAAGAAGTTTTATACTAATTAAGATTTCTTTAAAGAATTTCGTGAGTCACAAGAATATATACATACATACATACCCTTAGAAAATGCTTGCTACAGCTGTATTTACATTAGACACTTACCTGAAAATAGACAAAAGAGAAGATTTGTATGTTTTCATTTTTACTTACACAAAAGCAAATAAATAAACTGTGACAACATTCTTATTATGTAACATTAGAATTAATTAAATTTACGATCTACTGTAAATATTTAATTTCAGCTATTTACTTAAAGCATTTATGTACATACATACATAAGTACAACATATTATACGTTGCCATATGTTTGGCATACAAGCCAAAACCAAACAAAAGTTGCATACAACAGCGCCAGCGCCAACATCAGGCTTAGCTATTTCATTGGCGACAATTTATGGGACTTAATATGTTTTAATGGTCATAAAGTGCAAAATGGCTTGCAATTAATCAAAGTAAATTTTCGAAATATGCGCATATGAACATGCATACATTTGTGTATACATACATATGTATGTATGCATGTATGTATAAATGTAAATGTTGTAAAATGAGTTCAAGGATTCTGTCACATTTTGAGGCAATGCAAATTACAATGCGTAGATATTTACATTTTACATAAATAAGATTGTTTGTGTGCATGTATGTAGTTAGCAACACACCCACAGTCAGACAGACAGGCAGTTACAGTTGGAGACCGCATATAGGTACATACATATGTATGTCGGTAAATAAAATATATATAACTGCATTCATATATGAAAATGGAAAAAGGGAACGAAGGCAGAGTAAAATGTTATACAAAAAATGTTATTTCACATAAATATAAGGCTTATCAAATATACAATGCCTGAGATTTCTAAGGAACGCTAGCTCTATGAAAAAAGCCTTATAATAAGGCTTATTTTTTGCTGTGCTTATGTCCTCATGATGTCAACAGACCATACGGAAATCTCTCTCTCCCTCTCTCCCTCTCTATCTCTCTCTCTCTCTCTCTCTGAGAGCAAACTTTATTCCTAAAGCTTATTCGCCATGGAAAATAAGGCTTATATAAATCCTTATAATAAAGGATTATACCGTCAAAACACATGAACTCTATTCGGCTTATCTAAGGGAGAGATTTAGGTATCGAAAGACGCTCACTTAAGGAGTCCTAAGGGAGCACTCTTTTCACACATTTCCAAAAGCACTTTTCTCCGTCGAATACGTACATTCCTTCAGGAGCTTTTACCTAATCTCCCTAGGAGGGTGAGTGCTCCGTAGAGGGAGTTTTAACGGTACAACCTATAGTTGGCTGGGTAGTTTTCGTATGGTATGACGATGCTTTGTTTAAATAGTTTATAATTGGCTTATTCGCCATAGGAAATAAAGTGTACCTCATTCCTTATAATACAAAGTTTAATTACCTTATAATAAGGCTTATATAAGGTATTATAAAAAGGCATTTTTTGTTTGATGAGTGATTGGATCCACCTACTAGGGCAGTCGTTATTCATACTGTAAGCTTTAATTCCCGTTCTGCCTTTTTCATTTCGGCATAACATTTCATTTGTCTCGTTTTGATCGATTTCCGATAAAAATTAAAGACGGCACCGATTTTAGCTTAAGTTGCGGGATAATTCAGAGCGAATTTGAGAACTTTAAAGCAGCAAGCAACAGAGCTTAAATTAATGGCAACAGCATAGGGCAGCGAAATAGCCGTCAAAAGCCTGCCTGTATACAAAACCAATTCCAACGAACCTTTTGCAAGGATGATATGCATTCAGCAAAATGCTCATACATGCATACGATTCATTTATATATATACATACATATGTACATATATACGCGCATATCTAGAAATACAAATAGTTTGCTTTTGGTATTTGTTTGCCTAACAAAGTTGATCGTTTGGATGAATGACAATTTTATTGGTTACAACGTCGTTCTATTGTGCTATTCATTCAAATGGTTGGGCGGCCGATTGGTTTGGTTGGGCGGTTGTGCTTTGGTCGATCAATGGTCTGCTGCTTACTGAGTAGTGCCAAAACAGACAAACATGCATGTATGCATATTTATGTATGTTTGTAACTGGGCATGCGGCTGTTTAAAACTGAAAATATGCGCTTGTGCCGCAAGTGAATCGTACGTTGTTGTTGATGATGGTGAAATGCAAATATCTAATTGCAATTTTCAATGCAAACACGCCCACACCGAGCCAACAATGCAAAGCTACTCATTCATATGTGTTAATATATGTGCATATGTATGTACTTGCAAATGTCTTTAAGTATTACGACAAATATTTTCGCTGCCAAATCTTAGCTAACTATTCAAAACCATTCAATACCAGCAACAAACAACCACCAAGCGCCAGCACGTTAATACAAAACAAAATGAAAGGCACAGAGAGATTTGCCATTTTGTTGTAAAATGTTCAAGCCAATACCATACTAACACATATTCTCATATATATCGCCGTTGAAACTTCAGAACCGCCTAAGTGAGACTTTCAGAAACGCCTAACCGACATTTGTGCTGAAAATTAAAACTGAATTCCTAGCACCCTACTCTACGATTTCAGGGCTGAGAAGGACGTTAGAAGGTAATATAGAGCTTCTTAAAGAGCAAATTGATGTCATGTATTGATAGAGCTGGGCGCCAGCAGTAAAAGTTTGGCAAGTCTCAATTTTGACATAGGCGGCTATGAAAGTTTCACTTAGGCGGTTATGAAGTTCAAACGATCATATGTATCTAGTACTACATACAATAGTCTTATTGTACGTGTAAAATGTGTAATAGGAATGGTCTTTGGTTGATATTCAAATGCCACTTAAGCGAGCATATTTAGCTATCATTCACACAATCAAATATGCAATACATATTTTTGGCTTTTTTTGCTTTAAGTGCTTAACCTTAGGTTTACCAATACGCACCCGGGTGACCTTTTGCGTTTTCTTTTTGCGATTTCTCAGCAACTATTGGACCGATTTTAAAATGCTTTTTACTCACTGATCAATTTTTCGAGTTCTTTCAGATAATAACAAGTTTGAACTTTTCTTTCATCTGGAATATGCTTTTTTTGCTTTTGATTTTGACTTTTTATGTACGTAGTTTACCAATACCCACCCGGGTGACCCAGTACACTTTTCTATGAAAAGACGTGTATATGCACATATTTTTGTTGCTATAACTTTATAAATTTATTTTTTAACAATATTTTGATTGTTTTATAGTTTATATACAATTTATAGAATAAAAATTTATTTCAAGCTAAGCGAAATACCGAAGGATCTATACAACAATTTATGCATTTTATGCATAATTGACTAGTATTTCGTTTAATTTTCATATCGAAACACTTACAAATAACATTTTCCCTTCATCTTTACTCTCATCAATCTGCTGGAAGGTTGTCCTTTTTATTAGAAATAAGGGACATTGATAAATTCGTTTGTTTCTAGCAAATAGTTCCTAAGATACATACAATTACCGATTTTATGTAGAATGTTCAAGTAATATTATGTATAATGGACTTCAGCATAATTTAGATATAACAGAGCTTTCTGAGAAAGCCTGTGACTGAAGAACCTTGATATTACCTGGTTGATTTCCTCCGTATATTATAAATGCAGGAAGTGTTGCTATTTCTATAAGCAAGGTCGGCAAAATTGTGAAAGATATTGTGTTGGGGAGCACAGAGCGGTTTCCGCTACATTGGTTAAAATTTGTGTGATGTTTTTTATTTACTCATATAGATCAAAGTGCCGATGCCTGACCTAGAGCATTAAAAGATAATGCCAAAGCCAGAGAAAATCTCCTTTCATGCTCCTGACGGGTTGAATTCATTTAGAATATAATATGTACATACACATATACACATATATTATTTTTGTTTATTCTTCCCACCATAAACATCATCCCACTAATCTTTGGCTAATGATAATTTAGTAAAAAAAATGGTATATATGGCGATATTTCTACAAGAATCCTTTTACGGGTCAACAAAGTCCTTGACAACTCGCTCGCCTTGTTTTGATCGGTTTGTCTGTTTTTGTTTTTTGAATAATGGTATTTTGGATCTGTCTGCTTCAACGCCAAGTTCAAGTAGATAATTAATGTGACGTAATCTTATTATTCAGTCAACCATTGCATTAGGATTCAAAATTTTGAATTTTTACTTTATATACACCCATTACTGGGTGTTTGTTGTTTTTGTTGACTTACTTTCACCAAATATAGTTAAATTAAATATTTTTAATCATTCACAGGTTTACATTTTATCTATTATATAAAAATGAATGTGTGTGTGTGTGTGTGTGTGTGTGTGTGTTATTTATGGACTCCCAAAGTAATCAACCGATCTTTATGAAATTTTCACAGTAGATTCATATGGTATATGCGCTGGTGATAGGGTATACAGACTTTCCGAAAAGTGGGAACTTCCCGGAATATAGGCCCAAATGTGGACCCAGAGTGACCCAGCAAGTCTTTGAGCAATATTGGTATCAAATGAAAGGTGCTGAGCAGGCCTTCAACATAGAGTTATTTTCATTGCGATGCCTAGGCCGGGTCCCGAGATATGGGTCAAAACGTGGACCCGGATGACCCCTGAATATTTCCGAGCAATATTGGTATCAAATGAAAGGTGCTGAGCAGGCCTTCAACATAGAGTTATTGTCATTGTGATGCCTAGGCCGGGTCCCGAGTTATGGGTCAAAACGTGGACCCGGATGACCCCTGAATATTTCCGAGCGAAATTTTCTAGCAAATGAAAGGTGTCGAGCAGGGCTTCAACATACAGATATTTTCATTGTTATTTTTTAAGTCGGTTTCTCAGAGATGGTTCAAGTAGTGGGCCCGGAAGGTGATGGATGGTCCCGGTAAAGGTAAAGGTAAAGGTAAAGGTAAAGGTAAAGGTAAAGGTAAAGGTAAAGGTAAAGGTAAAGGTAAAGGTAAAGGTAAAGGTGAAGGTGAAGGTGAAGGTGAAGGTGAAGGTAAAGGTAAAGGTAAAGGTAAAGGTAAAGGTAAAGGTAAAGGTAAAGGTAAAGGTAAAGGTAAAGGTAAAGGTAAAGGTAAAGGTAAAGGTAAAGGTAAAGGTAAAGGTAAAGGTAAAGGTAAAGGTAAAGGTAAAGGTAAAGGTAAAGGTAAAGGTAAAGGTAAAGGTAAAGGTAAAGGTAAAGGTAAAGGTAAAGGTAAAGGTAAAGGTAAAGGTAAAGGTAAAGGTAAAGGTAAAGGTAAAGGTAAAGGTAAAGGTAAAGGTAAAGGTAAAGGTAAAGGTAAAGGTAAAGGTAAAGGTAAAGGTAAAGTTAAAGGTAAAGGTAAAGGTAAAGGTAAAGGTAAAGGTAAAGGTAAAGGTAAAGGTAAAGGTAAAGGTAAAGGTAAAGGTAAAGGTAAAGGTAAAGGTAAAGGTAAAGGTAAAGATAAAGGTAAAGGTAAGGGTAAAGGTAAAGGTAAAGGTAAAGGTAAAGGTAAAGGTAAAGGTAAAGGTAAAGTTAAAGGTAAAGGTAAAGGTAAAGGTAAAGGTAAAGGTAAAGGTAAAGGTAAAGGTAAAGGTAAAGGTAAAGGTAAAGGTAAAGGTAAAGGTAAAGGTAAAGGTAAAGGTAAAGGTAAAGGTAAAGGTAAAGGTAAAGGTAAAGGTAAAGGTAAAGGTAAAGGTAAAGGTAAAGGTAAAGGTAAAGGAAAAAGAAAGAGAAAGAGAAAGGGAAATGTAGATGGAAACCCTCATTATAACATAAAAACATTTTTCGTCGCTGCGAAGCGGGACGGGTATTTGCTAGTAATAGAAATAAATATGTTTGGGCAATAAAAATCTAAATCACGCGAAAGCGTCCGTAATGCAAGAAAATGTATATGAGTCACCCGGGTGGGTATTGGTAAACCTCGTACATAAAAATCTCTGGTAGTCGTAAGGTTAAGAAGTTTTCATTTTCGATATGCAGATCTATAATCTACTACATAGTTATCAGTTATGCGAATTATTATTATTATTTATTCGATTTGATAACGAACTGAAATATATAAAATCTCATTTAAATTTCAAACTTTTAATACATAACAATGCCTTGTAAAAAGCTTAATATACCTACATATATGAAAATGTATGGCTAGATTGGTGAGTGTATAGCAGTTGAGAAGTGCAGCATACTATCAGCGATTGTAGAGAGCTCTCTTGAAAGTATGGAAGTACTCCCAAATTGTCCTAAACGCCGAATAAAGCATACTATCTGTCCTGGAAAAGCGAGCGCTTTGTACATGGTTTAAAAAAATGGAAGCAGAGCGTTCTCTAGATGATCCAAAAGGCACAAAAAGTCAATTTTTCTACCAAGAAAATAAGTGGAGTTCAGAAGAGGCTGATCGCCTGGTTGCTTGTAAAAATCGCTCTAATCCATGTTCATCAAGGGAGAGTATCTTAGCTTCCCCTTTTTTATTCGTTAGTGTGCTTTTTTTAATTGTTTTGTTTATAGTGTGAAAATTAAAGCTGTGATTTGCATAGAGTACAGACTGGCCAAACCACAATGATACATTCATCTTCAATGACTGTCAATCGTCCATTAGATCTCTTGTTTTTATACCTTTCATGGGAATGAAATGGTATTATAAATTTGTGCCAAAACTCGATTGGTGAAAGTACCAGAAGGAGGCGTTACAGACCTACCAAAATATATACCAATACACTCAGAAAAATAATCACAGTAGTATCAACAGTTTTCTTCTGTTAATCCCTAAATTCGTTAAATTAACAGAAATATATTTTAGTAGACACATTTAGTGTTATATAAACGAAAACATCTTTTACTTTAACAAATACATCTATTAAAACCTTTTTGTTAGTTCAACAGGACTGATCGTCAATTATTAACAGAAATTTTCGTTGATATAACTGAGTCACTGTTAACTTAACTCTAATATCTGTTGCTGTAACTTTTATATTTATTTGTTGATTCAACAATAATTGACTATGAAAAGAAAAAAAATTTATTTTGCCAGCTTTCTCCGTTGTTACTTGTTGCTTTGCTTACGTGAGTGAGTTGTAATTCACGAATGCTTTTTCGAACAAAGGTAAGTATAAAAGCCGCACTAAAGTTCAATATTTAATATAATGGTTAATGTTGAATGTCACACTGTACATACATATGATGACGTTGGATTGAATTTCAGGTTGATGTCATGGGTTGAAATCGGAGAAGAATATAAAATAGAGAACACAATATAGCAAACAGTAAAGACGAAGAAGGTGCCGCAATGGAAAACAAGCGGAGACGATGCTACATATTTGTACTTGGAAACCGAACGGAGGGAGGATGAAGAGAAAAATGAAAACAAAAGATTTAAAAAACATGCCAATAGCTCTAAAAATACACATTATTAGTAATTGTTAGAAATAAAGGGCCATGTAAAAACACAAAGGGATTTATTTTTAAGTGACAAAATTTCAACTGTGGAAAGTTGTTAATTTAACAGCAATACTGTTTGGATTCACAGCGTTTTTTCTTTTGTTTTTAGAGTAGTTAGTTCAAAATAAAACTGTTCAAATAAAAGAACGTCTGTCAATTTAACAGATAAATCCTTTCGATGTGATTTGACTGTGGAATCTGTTATTTTAACCCGTAATCCCGTTGATCTACCAGCATCTTTTCTCTCGGTGTATGATCAGGATCATGAGCTGAGTCGATTAAGCCATGTCCGTCTGTCCGTCTGTCTGTCTGTCTGTCTGTTTAATCGCAAACTAGTACCTCAGTTTTTGAGATATATACATGAAATTCGGAATGTGAGTGTATTTTTAGGGAACCTGATCATTTGTCGGAATCGGCCGAATCGAACCACTTCACATTGGTCCCAAATCCAAAATTTTTGGCATAAACCCAATTTTTAAACTTTTAAGTGTTCAAAAAAGGCATGCATTTTCCAATAGTACATATACTATTGCACCTAAAAACCAGTTTAATTCAACACATCTGGCTACCATTAGTTTCTGACAAGCCATCAAAGTCAGCTCTTTCGCCATAATAATATTAAAGTTTTTTCGTATTTTTTTTTGCTGTGAACTTTTTAATATTGGAAAATTAAGCTTGATTGAAAACAACTGCTCATTTTTATGGATAACGTAGGAAAAGTAAGTAGAATTTATTCTTACCAAGTTTTTCCATGTTTCTAAGTGTAGCTTTGGGTAGTGATTTGCGAAAGTATATTATGTTAAAAAAAAATTATAATTTTTGTGTTTCGTAGACAACAAGTTATATAACTACACAATTCTTCACAAAAGTAAACACGCTATATTATTAATTAAAGTGTATTTAATAAAGCCATGCAAAAATATTATTGCCGTTTATTGCCGTTTTTAAAAAATTCGATATTTTTCCAGTGAACTTCTATCTCAGCAATTCCGCGCTAATATAGTATGATGTCGCTGTCTTAACCACAAAAAGTGAGTTGCGGACGTTACTTATTATACTATTTCGTAATCTGCTATGAAACACGCAAGTTTTAACGGGTCTTGCGTTAAGAAAACCCTCAAAAAAGTATTTCGACACACCCTATTAGTGGCTAATTTTTTCGAAATTTAAATTCGTTTATTTATTTGAAATTTACCTTAACATACATAAATATATAGAACTCTGTATTCAATTACGCTAATTTTGACACCTTTTGCGATACAGTATCTCAAAAGGAAATTTTTCTCATACCTGGAAGGGCCACCCTACTGGCAGTCACGGTGGGCGTGGTCTGATTGATCAGATATTTGCTATTTTCTTCCATATGCCATTGCTATAGGATTTGTCAACTTTCAACTGCGTAGCTGTATTAGTTGAATTTATGCCAAAAAAAAAATGGAATTGGGACCAATGTGCACTTGATAGATGTCACAAAAAAAAACACATTTTAGGATACATAGCAAAATTGGGATCACAAGCGATTTCGTCAAATATGCACTCTAAGAAGGGAGTATATCTCTGATCTTATGGGAGTATTTAAGGGGGCCTATGTACGCTTTATTGTAGATGCTGCAGAAGCGGTTTAGTAGCTCATTTGCACCCGTTCGGCTCTTAGCGGCCCTCCGGGGGGCTCCTTTCTTGGATAGCTTAGATGAAGTCACAAATTGATGAGCTTCATCAGGCATACATATATCTTAATTGGGTCAGAAAGAAGCAGTAATCTATGTATTCTCCTGGTATCACAATGGGTCAACTATCTAGATACACAAAGAGGTTTCCACGCGTTTTATACTCGTAGCAAATAATAATCGTCCAAAAAATTGTAGTACACAGTATACATCAATGCTTTTGCTGAAAAAATGTTCACTACATAGTTAAACCATAACATGGCAGCGCAGCTTACATAAATATCCGCATTAATATTCTTTTTCATTGTAATTTTTTTCTTTTGAAAAACATGTTTTTTAGGCGCCTGAATTTATGTACAAATTTCCAATGAATTTACAACGTATGTATTTCACACTACAGTGAAACCACTCTGAAAAAAAAAAACATTGTAAATCTAAAGACTTTCGCTGTTAAATCTACTACTTTCCGCAGTTGAAATGTGCCCAACAACGCTCCGTTGTTGTTTAAAAGGTGCGAGCGTTGTTGATTTAAGTCAATAACGGAGATTGTTGTAAAAAATTTTCACCTAAAAATAAATTTTTGTTTGCATTTTACTCTTCATCTTCTCTCCGCCCGGCTCCCAACTGCAAATATGTAGCCCCCGCTTGTTCTCCTATTCTTCTCTCCTTCTTATCATTCACTGGTTGCTATCTTTATTTTTTATTCTGATTTTTCTTCTTTATTTTATATTCTCCTCCGGATTCGAACCATGACATCAACCCAAAATTCTATCCAATCATCACATAGTGGAACATTCAACATTATATTGAATTGTAGTAACCTATTTATACTTCCATTTCCTAAAAAGGAATCCATGAATTATTTGAATCATTGTAAAAACAAAATTAAAAAAAAAAATTGTTCTCATTAGTTTTGTTTACAACGGAAATTGTTGGGTCAAATACTTTTGCCTTTAAATCAACAACGGGGAGAAAATTGTTGCTAAAAATAAACTTTTGTTTGGATTTTTCTCTTCATCTTCTCTCCATCATTATTTTTTTTTGTTGGTTTTCTCACCAAAAAATATTTTCTCAAAAAAAATTTTTTAAAAGCAAGCAAGTCTTTGAAACAACAACGCCCGTTTTTGAATAAATTGTTGGATCAAAAACTTTGCTGTAAAAGCAAATACTTTTGCTGTTGAATCAAAGACGGAGATTCAACAGCCGAAAGTTGTTGGTTTAACTACGGGTATTTTTTTTTCAGAGCAGCAAAGCATTGTAATATTCAATCACAATTCAATGCGATTGAGGCATTTTTTTGTGCCACAAACACATTTCTTTGCCGCACTCGATCGCGCTGCGGAAAATGGAGGAAAAGCAAAAAATGGCTGCAGAATTACATTTCAAATATTGTGCATAAAGAAAGATATGACAAATTGAATTAACTCATGAATGTAATTGATTTGGTTACACATTCATTTTTATTTTTTGCTTTGTTGTAAATTGTTTGTAGTTAATGCGGCTCTTTTATGTTTTACAGAAGCAAAATGTGTGCAGTTGCATGTAAAATGGGAATAGGCATCAAATTGGTGGATTTTTTTCATTAACATTTTCATGCATTTCAGTAATAGTTAACATTGTTTGTGGCTTAAGCTGCGTATTAAACATTTATGCATTTCTTTTAATACAATATTTGACAATATGTAACGCATTAGTGAGTTTGAAAGGCATTGTTTGGCGCAAATGTTAAATATTAATCATTCCAATGTGATTAAAGAAATATGATTATTTTCTTGCCGTTTGGTGCTTTTAGTGCATTTATCAATACGTACATATTTACATATATGTACATAGGCTTGAAAACTGTACACGTATGCAGTAAATTGGTACACAGGGCGTATACGTAATCAAATGCCTTATTACCTAAATAAGCATAAATGTATACATATATATTTTGGTTGCTCGTTTTAAATGTATGTAGCATTTTCAGGACAAAATTTTTTCCAGTCAAGTGAAACTTTTTTCAAGTCAAGTGAAACCTTTTTCAATGGAAATGGAATTGAAAAAAGTTTAATTTCATTTGAAAAAGGTTTCAATTCAATTTAAAACGGTTTGACTTGACTTGAAAAAATTTTAATTTGACCTGAAAATGCTATATTAAATTATATATATTAAAGTGTACATTAAGCCGTCTCGTCTTATACTAATAATATAATACAATGGCGCTATTATAACCAGGGACCGAAAATAACGGTTATTTTTTTTTGTGTGGTGAAAAGGTTACGCAAAAATAACCTTTATCTTCTTTTGGTCCTTAATAACCATTATAAAAACCAAAAAACCGTTTTGGGCCTGAATAACCGTTATGGCAACCAAAAAAGTGTTTTGGGCTTGAATATCCGTTATGGCAACCAAAAAACTGTTTTGAGCCTGAATAACCGTTATTCAGATTTTTATTCTTTTTTGGTCAGCAATAAAAATCAAGCCTATTTATTTGTCAATATTTCTGGACGATATTGGTATCAAATGAAAGGTGTTGAGCAGGGCTATTACATAGAGGTGTATTTGTTAAGATTCTTAGGTCGGGTTCCCAGTTATGGGTGAAAAAGTGGACCCGGATGCCCTGGAATGTTTTAAGCAAATTGGTATCAAATTAAAAGAGGTAATCAGAGCTAGTATCCCTGCTCAACACCTTTCATTTGATACCAATATCGTCCAGAAATATTTGACAAATAAATAGACTTGATTTTTATAGCTGACCAAAAAAAGAATAAAAATCTGAATAACGGTTATTCAAGCCCAAAACAGTTTTTTGGTTGTTATAATGGTTATTAAGGACCAAAAAAATTTTTTTTCTCATGATAATGGTTAAGTATGACTTTTACCCCATTTCTCTCATAACCGTTACGTCCCTGATTATAACTCTGACGAGTTTTATGGCCAATTCGAGGTGTGCTCCTTTCTGTTTTTCCTACTAATTGGGTGGACATACAGTTTTATGCCGGCTGCGAACGGCGAATGCATTTTTTGTGAGAAGCTTTTTCATGGCAGAAATACACTCGGAGGGTATGCCACCCACTGCCGAGATGTGACCGCTGTGTCTAAAAAACCCAATAATTGGATTTTTACTAATTAGAAAAAATTGTTTGGTGTTTGCTCGGACTGGGGTTTGAACCCGAGACCTCTGGCATAGCAGGCGAGCACTCTACCCACTGCACCACAGCGGCCACCTCCTCTCGTCTTATAGCCACCAAAAAAAAAAGTCCGCCGTACGCGCTCTCTTATGTTGTCTTTTTGGCACACATTTTCGCAACAATGGTTTTTTTTTTGACACCGCTAGATGTCGCCCAAATACATTTTTCTTCATATCTTCGGTATTTATAGTCGTATCGTTAAGTTTATTACACCAATGACTTTGTCGTTGAGAGTACGGTTTTTATTGTAAATATAATCACATTAACCCTATTTGCGCCATTGGGGTACTTGCCGTACAATACTTGGTTGCTACGGCCCTAATGTTCGTTTTTCGTCAAAAATCATTAATACTTTCTGAAAAAAGTACTTCGATCGCTTCTACACAATTCGAAATAAAACACATTTAATATTTCGAGGAATATATACCTATAAGTTTTTTGCTTTCTGCGGTCATTTAGGTTCTTTTTACAACGTTTTTTTCTAAGAAGACCCCTAGTAAAATTTTGTGGCGATTAATTTTCGAGAACATTTTACATACTAACACGCCCACGAAGAGGTCGTTTGGACCACTTTTTTAGAGAATGCAAAAAAAATAGTATTTAGGAGGTCGCTACAGGGTTTAAATGTTCTAGAAAATTATTCGACATAAAATTTCGCTAAGGGTCTCCTCAAACAAACTCCTTGTATAAAGAACCTAGTAAACGGTTTGGGGGGTGAATAGTAGTCCTTCATTCTATTTGGAAATTATTGCGCTACCTAAAGTGCTGTTGCATAGTCTTACCTAAATAGGCAAAAATCCATATTAAACACATATATATACATTTGTGTTATGTCATAATACATACATACACGTGCATTTCAATCAATTATTTCAATTTTCCCTTCACATTATTCTCTATGCGTGCATTTAAAAAGAAAAGTAATTATTAATTTATTTGGCCTCTTCGGATTTGAATGGTTAATGAAGGCCTTACAATTGCTGTGCCTTTACATGCCAATAATTGTATTTATACACATGCACATAATAAAAAAAATCTGAATTAAGTGCATAAATTGAAAACTTTCATTAACTTAATAAGCAATGCGTTATGAGGTCAAGTGAAATGAAAGAAGGAGCGCTTATATTTGAAGCTGAAACTTATGAAATCTGAAATAGTATTATGACCCTTTAGCTACTCATTATATAAAAAAAGCACACCAAAAAAAAATTTTATAAAAATTAATTTTTATAAAATCTAGCGCTGTATGCTCACTGACTACTTACTATATGGAAGTAGCGCTAACCACGTTGCTACCCATTTGCTGCACCCTCTATATACCTCGCACGCTGCGTACGCACATACATACATTCATTTCCGATTTACGTATATATATTTTTATGAATAATTTTAATTGCATTAAATGTGCATTTCCGCCACTTCTGTTTATTCTTTTTTCTGCTTAATCTCTCTTACATAAATGCGCATAATTTGTATGGCATCAGCAGTTTGTTGTTGCTGCATACAATTTATTAAGGCTCTTTTGTATGTTGTGAGCTGAGCACTCGTTAGTGCGGCGGTCTGCAAGTCATGCGTTAAAAGGCCAGCTTTCAAGTGTTTGTATGTAACAGTTACTATATATATGCACATGTGTGTGATTGTTTGTGCGTTCATTATTGAATTTTAAAGCTTCACGGCCAAATGCCTGCCACATACACACACACACAAATGCATACATTTTTCAAGGACTTCTCTTAACAGGCAGCGCGGCCATGTAATACAGTAGCAAACAATGAAATGGGGATGCCCGCACGAAAATTATAGATTCAGCTTTCGCTGGCACATAGTGGAGGGCGGAGGGGTTCAAACGTTATGGAGCTGCTGGTCAGCGATGGCCGTGATCGACTGGAAAATCATGGGAAAAATTAGCGCGGAAAGTACATACATATCCACATATCACTCAATTGAATACGCATTGCATTTGGCAATTGACAGCACACCGTCCAATCAATTTATTGAGCGCGCCCAATTTTCTCGCACGTTGCCCACATCACTACACGCGCACACCTTCCACTATCATTTCCATCAACTTGACCAGCGAGTCAAAGTGATTTATCCCAGCTTTAGTGCAACAAAAGAAAAAGAGCACAGAATCATATGTAAGTACATAAGTATGTATGTATGTACATTAGGGTAGTAGTGATTAAAATCGAATTAGCAATTTTCTCGGTCTCAACCCCCAACATCGATAACAGCACAGTAAAAGATATCACATATAAATCTTGGTTCCCATCGAAGACGGTTTAGCGGTGACATAGAATATTACATCTGGCATTATGAACTTTGACATTGTGCAATAAAACTTAACCATCTCCAATGGGGACAAAAAATTGTATGTGGTATCTTCGACTATATTAGCATCGACCTATGGGGTGAGCCTGAAGAAGCATGATATAAAATTTATCTCCATACATTTGTGGACCACCCTGGTATACATAAATTCAGAGGCATGTATGTAGGTACATAGGTACTGCCCGACAGTCAACAGCAGCAGCAGGTGAATAGCCATAAAAGAATTACCAGCCTGCCTGCCCCCATGTCTGCCTGCCTGCTTTCCCGTCTCTCCAGCTGATTGCATATCTTCCTGCCTACCTGCCTTCATGGCCGCCTGTCTGCAATCTCTGTCTTTCGGTTTCTGTCTGTATTGAGTGGATTCGTCGTCGTCGTCGTTGGTCAAATGAATTGCATTGAAAATTATTTGCACTTACACGCCAGTGATTTACAGTTTTGTAAAGTGTTGAAAGAAAGCAATAAAACAGACAAAAAAAAAATTGAACATAAAACTGTAATATGTAATAAGAACAAGAAGAGAACAAGGGGAAATAATCGCTTAATTGGTGTAAGTGCGAATTAATGAAAATGAGCAACAAAAACAAAAATATGCCAAAAGGAAATGGGAAAATGTAAGCATTGTCTGCAAGGTGGTGCAAATTACATTTATATACATGATAAAAATTGTGAATATGTGGAACATTAATTAATTTCCGTCATAAATTTAAAACCACTTAGTGTAGTTTTCTGAATCTTAATTGTCGTCTTATCACACAGAAACGGGATAAGAAAAAATCGTTTCGCAATAAAAAAAATTTCACACACATTTCTATGCCTTTCATGAACACGCAATTGGTCCAAAACACAATTACTCTAATGTCACTGATAGAATTTTCTCTTCTGAGAAAAAAGTTGGCACTTTTTTAACCCAATTATAGAATTACGTAACCTGACTTTCTATAAAATGGCTGAATTTGTAGATAATGGTGCCCTCTTACTTAATTAGAGGTCAATATTTGGTGAACAAAACAAACTTACAAGATCGCTAAGAAAATTAAACAGCGCAAAATTATTTTCAGAAAATAAAACGGCATGAAATTAGTTCACTTTAAAAATTAATTCCATAGACATTATTAAATTATTTTTGTGCTTTCTCGTCATCGACATTTCCTTATGTGCGCTAGAAATATTAAACGAGAATATCTCTCTCTACTACATTATTTTAAAGCATCTTTTTATATTCTATGTAATTTATAATAAAGTAAATTTAGTTCAAAATTTTCAAAAAAGTGGCAACACTAACAAATATATTGCCAGCGATCAGCTTTTTGATACCCATATTGTAATATTTAATTGATTTTAAAAAATTGTATTATGCTAAAAAATTTTAAATAGGTGGCAACACTCATATTTTTTTTTAGAGTTTTCTACATTTCATTGAAAAAATACACGTTATGCTATTATATTTTTATTTTATTAATTTCCATTATAGAAAATTTTTAAGAAGGTCGCAACTCTAACAAAAATATGTCCAGGCATCAGCTTTCTTAAACTCGTTTAATTGATACGCATATTTTAATAATTAATTGATTTAAAAAAATTTGATTGAGCTAAAAAATTCTCTAACATATGGCAGCACTAATTTTTTTTTTAATTTTCTATATTTCATCGGAAAATGTATTTTATATTTTAATTATATGTAATATTTTTAATTTACCTCGTCGAAGTTTTTTAAGAAGTTAGGAATCCTAGCAAAAGCACTCTAAACGACCAGTTTTCTTAAAATCTTTCAATTTGATACACATATTATAATATATAATTTATTTTTACAAATGACTAAGCTGAAAAAATTTTCGAACAGGTGGCAACCCTCAATATTTTTTTTGTAATGGCCAACATTTTATTGAGGAAATACACGATACGCTATGATATTTTTATTTTATTAATTTACCTTATCAAATTTTATTAGGAAGGTGGCAACTCTATCAATACTATTTCCCGCAATGAGCTTTCTTAAACAGCTCAAGTTGGATACCCATATTCTGACATTTAATTTTTAAGAATTTTAGGGAATTAAAAAAATTCAAACACCCAAATTTTTATTTTTCTTATTTTTGAAATTTCCTACATCTCATCGGAAAATGTATTTTTTATTTTATTTATAATATTTTTTTCATAAATTTATCTTATAGTATTATAAGGAACAATCCGGAAAGGGAATCATTTAAATCAATTAAGGAATCATTTAAATCAATTAAGCACCACTGTTTGATATAGCTAACATACAAACGGATTGTGCAGCTGTAGACAATTCTCCATTTAAACCGTCAAGGACATGCAAATTACTTGTGTAACGAATCCTTATTTTAACAGAAATACACAAGTATAAATTAATGAAAATCAATACATGAAACGCGATCGAGGATACGTCACAGTAAAGCTTTCAATTTACATTAAGCATCCTAATATGCCAAAAGCTCCATAAAAACTCTCCACATATGTATGTATGTAAATACCCAAACGCTATAAATCAGCAATGCTTAGCTTTCAAGGTGCCATAAAACAATCACACACGCACGCACAAATTTTGCAGAAAAAATTTTTCTGCAAACGAAACTTTTTTATTTTTTCCATTTTCCATTTTCAATTTTCTATCTTTTTCCACTTTTTTTGATACTCTAAAACCTGCATAACTTAACTAACAGCCGTTTAATAATGGGCTTTTTTGTTGTTGTTGTTGTAAAAACCAAAATGGCACTCATATTGACACGCAAAATGACCACATAAGTGAGGAGCTTAAAGTGAGACCACAACAAAAAGCAATAAAACGCACACAAAAATTACAAACAAAAAATGAAAATCCTTCAACAGACAGCGCCAGGCAGTAATATTGCTAATATGTGCCAGATATTGCCCAACCACCCACCAACTAGCCATTTTGGTTGCTGACAGCTGAGTTTGGTTAATCTGATTAGTCGCTGATGTGCGTGTCGGTTTGAGTATGTGTGTATGTATGAGTGTGTTCCTGTGTAGGTGTGCGTTATACTTCAATTGCATGCAGACACACGAATAGCTATACATTTATAAGCCAGCAGGTGGTAAAAATCGTAGCTGAAAAATATTTTTGTATAAGCTTTATCTATATGATGAAGCATACATACCAACATATTTATATGGCTTAAGCCATAAATTTAAAAAAATTAATTAAATTTAGTCACTTCAAAATTTGGATAAAATAAACTTGATATTAGAAATAACCACAAAATTTAAAAGCTTCCGTTTTAAAAAGTTTTCATTTTTTAAAGAATGAAAGAAAACTAAAAACAAGTAAAAGCGCGGCTGTCTTCGGCCGTAACGAAGACTTCATACCTTTCCGCTAAAATTCCCACAGTAATTGGAAAAAAATCCCTAATTTCCCACATTTTAAATAAAAAATCCCACAAAATTCCCACCTAATTTAAAGCATTTATTTCAGTAATATAAGAATATACAACATGCAAATAAAGTTTTTTTAATAGCTAAAAGCATTAGTTGTACAAATTATTTGCATTGTGCAAGTGGATAGGATTTTTGTTGATTTTAAAGTTGGAGCTATTGATATTTTTGGATACTTTATTTATACTATTTAACATATCACTAGATAGTTTGTTTCGCTCTTTAAATTTAACATCCGTTACAATTTAAAATGTTCTTTCTGATTCAGCGTTTGAATGGGGTAACGTAAGTACAATTTCAGCCAATTGCTTAAGATTATGAAACAAAAAATTGTCAGGATTAAGATTTAATTTTTTAGTTAGAGCAAGAAGTGATACACAATTGTTAGAGAAATCAAAAACAATATCGGGATCTAAAAACTGCAGTTCTTCGAAAACACCGTCAAATGGAAAACGTTATATTTTCTGAAAAGTTGAAGCTTTATAACAGCGCAAACACTTTTTTTTAACACAATCTGGTCCTCCAAATTTAAATTTGACAAAATATCTTCGCATTCATAACCAACGTAAACGTTATCCACGTCAAGTAAATATTGAATTGAAAGTTCCAAAACTTTTAGCTGTAATTTCCACGGAATTGTAAAAAAGTCGGGTTTTAAGAAATTTCTTGCAATTTTCAACATAAGTGTCTTAGCTTCTTGCCCTAGTCGGTGTATAAGAACATTTCGGCTTTGGAACAATGCGTTAAATTCATTGAAAATGTTAATAACGTAATTAAAAAATCTAAAATAAGCCTTGTTTTGAATTCTTTGCAATTCTTCATAAATAGTTTCTGCTTTTTAACGCTTATCTTCAAATGAGGCCAGGCGAAAATAGCTTCTAAGTGGCTCCCAATTCTCCAAAATTCTTTCGATACAAGGATGTAAAGAAAGCTAACGTGTTCTTTCAGGTTTAAGATTTTTTTTTTTGCTTCTACGCCGAAATATTTACTCTTAGGAGTTTTTCAGTGTGAGATGTGCTTATTTTAAGTTATACTGTAAATTATACATACCTACGTATATATGTAGGTATGTAAACAGTTCTGCAACCAAAAAATCCCTTTTTTTATATGGACGACAATAAAATGTCCCTTTTTTCCCTCTTTAAAAATTTTGCAGTGAAATATCCCTCAAAAAGGAAAATTTCCCTCAATCTGGCACCACTGTTCATGAGTGGGGAAGTGAAAAGTTACCTATGCATGTATGTATGTACATAGCCTGATTTAGTATAATTTATAATTTTATTTCTGTGGGTTATTTTTGGAAAGATTTATTAGAAAAAATGGTGTCTTGGCTATTTAAATGGAGGAGTTATACACCAAAATGTCCATATCTGAACAATCGGTTGTAGGGGAGCTATAGGTTATAGTGGTCCGATCTTAACAATTTTCGGTAACCCCGTTTGGGCCAATATGGGCACGTCTACTTCAAAGTTTCATGTCCTTAGCTGTTTAAATGGGGAAGTTATGCACAAATTACATCCAAAAATTGCATGTATATCTGAATAATCGGTTGTTTTCTATATGTTATAGTGGTCCGATTCGGCCGGTTCCGACAAATGATCAGCTGCATATAACAACATACCTGTATTCCGAATTTCATTCAGATATCTCAAAAACTGAGGGACTAGTTTGCGTTCACACAGACGGACGGACGTACAGACGGACAGACGGACATGGCTTAATGGACTCAGCTCGTGATTCTGATCATATCGGTATATATTTTGGTGGGTCCCCCACGCTTCCTTCTGGTACTTTCGACAAAAATTTTTTGGCACTAAGTTATAATACCATTTCATTCTCATGAAAGGTATAATAAAATCATAATCGAATATACTGAAATTTTCAGCCGAGGCTTAAATATAGAATATATGAAAGCATGTGAATATAATTAAATCATTGATTTATGTAGAATAAAATAGAGATAGAGATTTTGATTTAAGCAAAAAATTATGAAATACAAATTTCAATTCATAAGCCTTAAGCAAATTATTGCTGCGGAAAGCTTACAAATGTTCTAGCTTAGTTAGAATCGATGATAAAATGCAATGAGTATGTATATGCAAGAAAAGCTGCATATACTTAGTTATATACGCACATATACATATACATATGTGTGAATGTGTGCTCTTATGCAATTCCAAAAATTGACATAAACACCTTGTAAATGCTTGGATTTAGTAAATTAAGGCAACTTGTGGAAATAATTTACATAAGTATACTGACTTCATACAGTGAAAAAGTTGTGCAACATTTTATCAACATGATTCCAGCAACATTTTTTAGCGCGAATTTGAATAGACAATGTTGTTGGAAAATGGTTTATACTTTAAATTTTATTTATTTATTAATTCACAGTACGTTTGTTTAATGTTCTAATGATATATTGCACAATAAGCGTGAATGACCAACAGTGGCTCTAAAACTGTTATTGCCTATCAACGTCTTATTAGGCAATCTAAACTTCATAAATTATAGTAATATTTTAATAGTAGTCAGAGTTATCGCATTTAACATTTAATCATTGTTCCAAGCATTGCCTCTCAAACTGTCTCAAATGGACTGCAAACTGCAAAAATGTGTATTAAACGCTTTGTAGCAGCCAATCTAAAGTATAAATTGTCGCTTTAATAATGAAACAACAAATAATGTAGGACTCCTATGGAAATTATACGTTGTTTCATTATACAAGTGACGAAATAGTGTTCGGCATGAATTTACAATTTATTATCCCAAAATATATGTGAGTTTAGTATTTAAAAAATCATGATAGTTATAGTTGCTGCAATACACAATTAAGCTTAAATCACAAAACTGGCTCTCAAACTGTATAATGTATAGCAAAATGTTATTACTAAATCAAACATAGAATGCCAGCTAAACTTTGCAACTTACTCATTTGGAATACATGAACTTAAATGAATATTTTTGCAAAACAATGGCTCTCAAACTGTTGACTGCAAATGATCATATAACAAAGCGTCGTTCTACATTAGTTTATTATTTGCCTATTTAAATTTATATATTATGCTTACGTAGATTATATTAAATCCGCGGAATTTATATGAATTTAGTTCTGATATATGAACTGCGCTCGCTTTTCAATTTGTGCAGAATAATGTAAGCATAATAAATTTATATAAATTAAAGTACTGCACATTTTAATATAAAAAAAAACACTTGTGTTTTTTAATAAAATATTTATATGCTTATGCAACTGGAGCGTCGAGTATTTAATGCCATAAATTACGATAATGTCAGACCAAAGTAAATAACTATCTACGCGTTCGTCCAATTTTATTTGCAAATATTTATAACAGTAAATTTGTATAAATATGTATGTAAATGTGGAGCTCTTTTTTCGCTTCCTCAATGCTAAAATCAATTGTGGTGTTGTAGTTAAAAAAAAAAATAAAAATAAAAAAGATAAATATGATGAAAAAAAGTAAAAGCAAAAAACAAAAATAAACCTTATCCAAATTGCCAATAAAAGGAAAATGAAAAAATTCACGGCAAAAGCAAAAAAGCAAACAAAGTGAGTAGGGAGAATGTGTTTCGCATGAAAGCAACAACACGCGTAAATATGTATATAGTTTTTATTTTTACAGTTCGGCATTTTTTACAAAATTAATATTGACATAAATAATTGTGATGGTGGCCGAAATGGCCGAATTGTTATTGCTTCTGCTTCAGTTTCTACCGCCACCAACCAACCGTTATTGCTGCTGCCATACGCTAGCTAAACCACCGCCAGGGACGACTGCCACGGCTGCGCTTGTTCGCCGTTTGTTTGTTTTTGGTTTTGGGCTACTCTTCACACACACACACACACTGATCTCGACACTTTGGCCAACGAATTTATTACCAAACAACCGCAGAACCGCTCAAAGAACATGCACGCACAAGCATACACACGGAAACAGCAACACTTGTCAGCCGCGCGTTCGTAAAGCCTTTCAAAGACAGTCAGCGCGATTGCAGTTGCTTGCTGTTGTGGCAAATTGTTGTTGTTGCTGTTTTTTATTAATTTTTTATTTTTGAAGTGTTAACAACACAGCAATTTATGTATGCATGCATGTGTTTGTGTGGTTATGTGTAGGGCAGTGGCTTGTAAAAATATTAAAATCAAAAAAAAAAAGGTTTAAAGTAGCACAACTAAAGGCACAACTTTTCCTGTTAAAGCTGCAACAATATTGCCGCCAATGAAATGTGGCAAGTTAAAACATATTTTAAAATTTTTTTTTCATTTGACACTTTTTCTTTTAATTGCTCTGCTCAATTACAACAATTTAAAATGGTATTGACTATGGAAGTTTGGTTTATTGTTTGGCAAGGGAAGTTGAGCAGAAAAGTGCGGCGAGGTCATAGTTGTAGTGAAGTCATGTACATATGCACATACATACATACGTTTTTTACCAAAATAAGTAAGATCGCCAACGTCTTCGGCCATGCCAAAGACCTCAGACTTTTCAGAAGAAGATAAGATCAGAATAGGGCAGTTTCGTGTTCAGCTGTTTAACCGGAGAAGTTAAACTCCAAAATGTGAATGTATGTACATATATTTGATTTTTTTTAATTTCCCTTTTAAAAACTTTTTTTAATGCGCATTACTTGCAAATAAAATGGTAAAAATTCAATTTAAGATTGGCTGGAGCTTTAATTTAATTTCATTTTATAAATTTCCCTTTTCCACATTTTTTTATAATAACCATTATTTTTGACTAAATTCGTTAAAAATCTGTTCTAAGTTGGTCAAAGCATCCATTATATTTAATTCTTAAAATTTCCTCGAAAGGGACACTAATTTGAAAAATTTCCCTTTTTGGAATTTTTTTTTTTAACGCACACTATTTGGAAGTAAAATAGCCAAAAATCATATTTAAATTGTTCCTGCTTTCCTTAAATGTGTACCAGTTTCAAAAACTTCCCTTTTTGCTATTTTTTGTAATGCACATAATTTTCAAGTAAAATAGTCAATAATCCAATTTAAAGTGGTAAGAACATTCAAATTATTTAGTCTAAAAAATTTCTCTTAAATTGTTATTAGTTTCAAAAATTCTCCTTTTAAGGTTTTTTGGGAATACACTTTAATTTCAAATATAAAGATCAAAGGTCAACTTCAAAATGGTAATATCTTCTTTTTTACATAATTATTAAAATTTCTCTTAAAGGGATATTAGTTTAAAAAATTTCCCTTTCAGGGTTTTTTGTAATACGCATTATTTTCGAGTAAAAAGTTCGAAAATGACTTTCAAATTGGTAATAGCTTCCTGGATTTCAAAAATTTCGCTCTGGGGGATATTTGTTTTGAAAATTTCCCTAGATGGGATTTTTTTTAATACGCATTATTTTCAAACAAAATGTCAAAAATAATATTCAAACTGGTAATAATTTTCATTTTACCTAATTATAAGAAATTCCCTTTGAAGGATATTACATAATTAAAAAATTTCCCCTTAAAGATTTTTTTGGTAATACAAATATTTTTTCCAAAGATTCAATAAAAATCTTTAAATTGTTAATAGCTTCCTTTTTTTACTTAATTTTAAAATTTCCCTTAAAGGGATATTAGTTTCAAAAATTTCCCTTTTTGGGATTTTTTGCAATACACATTATTTTCAGGTAAAATAGTCAAGAATCAACTTTAAATTGTTCAAACTTGCACTTTTTTTTAGTTTTAAAAATTTCCCGCAAACGGATTTTTTCTAAATTACGAGTTTTGAAGGCCGCTTACTTAAATGCCGTTGAACCATGTCTTTTTTTTAAATACGAAACAAAATATTACCATCTTGGTATGTAAAAAAAACTGATAAAAAGACTATCACTCTTGTTCAAAAATTATTCGAGGAAAATATTTTAATTTCATTTTTATAAGCGCTCCAAGGTTATAATGATTTTAATAAACAAATATTAACTTTTTCTTAAGTAGAAACCACTTAGATTGTTATAGCTTTTAGATGCATAGGAATGGAATTTAAATGAAGAGAAACCCATATAATTTTCCTAAAATTTAAAACATGCTAAACTTTGCGAAAAAATCGTAAAATTTTAAGTCACTGCTGACACAGCTGCCAATTAGTCAAACTGCTAAAGACAATTAAAAACTGAAACTTACACCATTTAACACAATGCACAATGGTTCAAAACAAATCATAAACATTTCACAAGCACGAGTGCGAGCGATCCCATAGCAATCATTTTATATAACAATCCGCTTGGGTTAATGCCCTAGAGTAGAGGGGGGAGCGGAGCATTTTATAACAAAAGTGGAATCTACATAAATAGCGAGCAGAACACTAAAAAATACGCACGTGTCTACATAAATGCATACATACATACATATGTATGTAGGTATGTACATTAGGGTGTCCCGAAATATTTTTTTTGGATTTCCTTAACGCAAGACCCCTCAAAATTTGCGGTTTTGACGCAAATTACGAAACAAGTTTTAAAAACTAAATACAAATAGATCTTCAGGGCTCTATCGATCTTTAAAGTTTTGCGGTTTTGTCATTCATGCAGAACGCCCACTCACCACAACATATATTACATCCGCATATTGTTTACATGCTTACTATGTAATTCTTTTCGCTCTTATAAGTTCTATTCGCTTAATTTTTTATGCAACTTACTTTTAAGTGCAAAAATCTGAATTCCATATAGTTACAATGAAAATACTCGTACATACACATATTTTCTACAATGGGTTTGATTCGGCTTCTGCATTTTAGTTGCCTTTCAATCGTGGAGAATCAGTTCGATAAAAAACAATACGGTTCTTTAACTAAAGTTCTTATTTGCCTAAAGTTTAGTTTTATAACATTACGAATATTCTGGAATCAGAAAAGATTTAGAAGAGACTACAAGCCCTGGGCGAAGGTACTAGTATGCAGTGTTGTCACCTCAAAATGGGTTTTCATACGTTCAGTGTTCCCGCGAGGTCAAGAAAATTTGGATCGTAAAAACAGAAAAATATATGTATATTATTTTTAAGTATCATCTCAGAGAAAAACTATTAAAACTTCATATAAAATAAAATGCTTTAACTTCATAACGATATGTTATTTTTTATTATTTCTAACATGCAAAAACAAAAATCCATCAAATTCAAATATACACATATTGACACTAAAATAGGTGTAAAAATTTTTCTATCGCAGCCTTACAGAATTCGCAATTAAAATTATATGAATAATGTACTTTACTAAAACGAATTGTGTTAAAATTATTTAATTTAATTTATTTAAACGAAAGTCATATCAGATAAACAAAAATCCCCTGAACACAGAAATAGGTTTGCAGCACTTTTCTTTTTAATTTTAAAAATAATTCAGTTAAAAATTCTTTATTCAATTAATTTTTTTAGGTAGTACAGTCATATGAAAAATAATAGGGACACTTGCCTTGAAATATTTCAAAGATCGATCTTGCTTCAATTTCTAAACAATGGTCAAAACTTATACATTAATTTCTTGCTCAGATGTCTCCGAAGTAAGGAAAGTTATTTAATCGGCCATTTTTTGCGTCGTTTGATAATGGCTGATGATTTTGTGGAGTGAGTTCGTTTCAGCTTGTGAAAAATAATAGGGACACCAAACTTCAATTAAAATTTTTTTCGAAAGGGTGGAGATTTTTGTAGATAATAAAAAACTAATTCACTGAATATCAAATAAAGTTTTATAATATACTAGGTTTTTAACCCTATAATACCATCAGGGACTCAGAATGGGTCGAGGAGACCCCTGCACTATTCAACTGATAGCAAAAAGAAAAAATCTCCAAAAGAGTGTTTTTTGTGCCGGGAAATTGACGAAATGTGAAATTGCTTTGAAATAATATTCGAAAATGCTGTAAAATATAATCCAAAAGTATAAACACGCGGACGGAAGCCGAAAATATCCCCATTGGTTCAAAGGAATATTATAGTCGCAATCTCAAGCAGAAATACCAAAATTTGGACAGAAAAATATATTTGAATTCTAAGTTTTTTAAATTAATTAAACGTAATAAATTTGTTTCTCTGTACTTATATGGTTAATCTCAATAATAAAATAACTTTTGAGTATGACATTTTTATTATTTTAGCTCTAAAGCTTAGGTTTCTAAATATATAAAATTAACAAAATTTCAGATCTCGGTAGAGCCCTCAAGATCGAATTCAATTTTGGGTTTTTTTCTTTTATTGTGATCTGTATTCAATTACGCAACTTTTGATACCTCTTGCGATAGCGTAGCTCGAAAAAAACTTTTTTTCATACATGAACGGGACACCCTAATGTACATAAGTATAGCAGAGCTATGTAAGCTTTTATCCTCTTTAACAGATATTAATAACATAAATTGTTGCATATCTTTAGGCGCCTAACAACGCCGCCGCACAGTGGGGAAGCTTCCATACATTCAGCGGAAAAAAATAGAAGGAGTTGTCGTAGGGCTTTGAAATTTTGCAGACAGGTTATATATGAGCTAGTTAAGAAAATTTCCAAAAATGGTTGAAATCGGTCAACTCCTAGGGGTACCTCCCTTGGACCTATAGTAAAAAATTAAAAAAAAACATTTAAATACAAATTTTAATTTCAGCCGAAAAAAGTAAGATATCTTCACGAAACTTTGCATATCAGTTACCCTCATAAAGGGCATTGACGGTACAAAAAATAATTGAAATCGGCCACTCCCTAGGGGTACCTCCCTTGGACCTATAGTAAAAAATTAAAAAAAAAATTTAAATACAAATTTTAATTTCAGCTCAAAAAAGTAAGATATCTTTACGAAACTTCGCATATCAATTACCCTCATAAAGGGCATTGACGGTACAAAAAATAATTGAAATCGGCCACTCCCTAGGGGTACCTCCCTTGGACCTATAGTAAAAAATAAAAATAATTTTTAATCCATACCTGTACTTAATTGTGAATAAAAGCGAAACGCGTTCATCGATTTTCTTGATTTATGTATCATTTTGTTCATAGGTTATGCGACTTTACGTGAAAATAATAGGACTTTGAACTTTTTTACCGTTTTCGATTTTTTATGAATTAAAAAAAAAAAAATTATTTTTAGGCAAAAAATATTTTTTTTCTCCATACATTTATTTATAACTGGGAAACTGTTGCCTATATAGCGAAGCGTTATATAAACAGATGAAAGTACTAGTAATTCTTGATTTTTATAAATTTGTTTAAACAAAATCCGACTAGTGGTTCTTGAGTTATGTTAAACAAAAGAGCCTTATCAGAATTGAGTCGCGAATCAATTAGCTGAAAAATGTTGTACTGTATAATACAATAAATTGAAAAGGGGCACCTGGGGGCACTTGAAATTGATTAAAAATGTAAAAACAGATATGAAACAATGTATTAGTAGTGATTTCCAACTGGAGGCAAGTGGCGCTAAAATTACAGGTCCAAATGTTTGGAGAAAAAAGGGATTTTTGTTATATGTTCATAAAAATAAACAAAAAAAAAAACTTAAGTCTCTGCAGAGTTTATTTTTTCAATTTTAGTAGACTGAAATATCCTACTTTAAATAAAAAATAAAAAGAAAAACGTTAGCTCACATAATAAAAGATTATTCGTTTTGAAATTCTTAGGTTTAAATTAAGTTGGTTCGGTAAAACATACAAGTACTGAGTTTGAGACGGCTATAAAAAAAAAACTAGCAGTCAGATCGGAGTAATTCTTTTTGATTTGGTTGTACCATTTAGTCTAAATTCCAAAATATCACTGCATATGCATGAAGAGTATGTTGACAATTTGACTTTTTTCCGCAAAATCCCCAGTGTGCGCCGCCGCACGACACATGTATACATTTACAAATGTTATCTTAATGCTTTGCCCAGCGGGAAAAATAGATGCAGATATGTTTGTATATATGTATTTACGTTTTAATTCAAATCTGTTTTAATTTAGTGTAGGTGTTTGTGTTTAGTGGCATAAGCAAATGCAATAGTTAGCAGCTGTGTTTACAACACAGAAAACAATGCCAACAGCAAAAACAATTCAAGCAGCATGTGTCCTGTGGGAAGTCGTCAAATGAATGATGCCAATTAATTTATTACTAAATGACTAATGTGTATAATAATTTCAAAAGCACTATTCTGATTAAAATCTGCAAGGTTTAGAAAAAAAAAATAATTAAATGAGATTAGTGCTGTTGCGTGTATGTGAATGTGTATATGAATACATATATGAATATTGAAATGAAAATTAATACCGATACGAATACTATATATATATTTGCGACGATTATATTGTGCAACACCACTTTTTGTGTCCCCCCCTCCCCCCAAACCATTTTGCTTCATTTATTACTTCTTTTTCATTTTCATTTTAAAATTGCGAAATTTCGTCGGAATGATTTCTAAAAAATTAAAAAAAAGGGTTAAAATGCATATCGTATAGAAATATGTTGTTAAGAAACATAGCGTATAATTGTATGAGCTTTAATTTCGTAGAATATATTAACCCTCTAATGCCATCACGAGGAGGTATTTTTGTCCCCTTTTGTAGAAAGTTCGAAAAAAATTGTACTTCGGGGTTAAAGTGTTCTAGAAAATTATTCACCATAAAATTTTACTAGGGTCCCCTCAGACAAAACATTTTTTTTTCGGGCTCTCTAAAAAACGACCTCTTTGCGGCGCTGTTAGAAGGTTAAATAATTCTAAGAAATTAAAGCTCATGCAATTTTATTAAAAACGGGTTTGAGAGTTTTACTACAAACATATGTATATGAATAGTGGGTCTTTCATTCTGTGCGGTAATTATCGTGACCCCAGAAAGCAGCTCTCAATTCCTGTCACAGTGTTATTAATGCTACATTTTTATTTTCATTACTATTTAAATGTGAGCAATTTACATATTTAAGCACGAAAGTTTTAATAATCCTCTGGCGTGCTGTAAGTCAGTTAAAATCCCCAAATATGTATGCAGATAAATTGTTAAAAAATGAGCAAAAAAAATTTTAATTATTTTTGCATAACAAATCATATTTTCACACTTATTTTTCTGCTCTGCTTACTTTAAATATTAGCTTGCACAATACACGCGATTTTTTCTGCAAGCAAATGTTTGTCAAATGGCGTTAAGTAAATATGATTTAAATATTTAAATAGCAATTTAAAAAAATTACTTTAACTTAAAAAATAAATAAATAAAACATGTAAAATATGTAAGCCAGCGCATATTAATTATTCATTTGACATTTTTAAATTTATATACAAACATGAATTACAATGTTTTATTGCGTTTGGCTGACTATTATTATTCTTTTTATGGCGCATTTACTTAACTATTCTTCAATAATAGCGTAATTTCATCACAAAAATAACCTTAATATAAGTTAATGAGCAGAAAATCGTTTTGCTATGCTTTCCTTTTTTTTGAAACAGTCATCGAAAAAAGTATTGTAATAAAATAACACGACTGAATTTACTTTTTTTGTTCATAAATAGCTTAATAACAGAAATTGCATTAGCGCAGCAATAATTACTTTACCATACACACATAAAAACATATGTACATATCTAACGTAGTCCACTTCGGGGTAAGCCACCTAACCAACCCCCTTTAATCCATTGTGTGAAAATCAACAGCGCGTGATTATTTAGTAATTTGGCAAATTACACTACGCGACAAAATTTCAAAAATTTTCATATCCTCGACATTTGATACATGATTCCTATGTAGAATTTTCTGCTGATTCCAAATATGTAATCAGATGGTTCAAAAGTAGAACAGTTTTCGAGATATTTTGAAATTTCAGTTTTTGAGATAAGAAAAAAAAAGTAGGATTACTTTTTAGTCAATATCTCCGCCATTACCGTCTCGATTTTTACGTTATTAAATTTTGTTTTGAGAGGATGAAATACCCTTTCCAACAAAGCCAAAATAATTAAAATCGACGTTAAATTGACGGAGTTGTAGCGATCAATAGATTTTTTTTTATGAAAATTTTCAGTTTTTTTCCGACATTCATATACTTTTTTGTAATTTTTTTTTAAAGAAATATTAAATATCCTCCTGGTTTCACACTTGAGTCAACAGCCTATTTCTTAGTGAACATTTTGGCGCTTTCCGGATTATAATCCGTAGAAAAATTACAATGCTATAAGAGATTTAATGAACAAACCTATGTTTATTTTTTATCACAATCTTGTACTTAACCTCCATTTTTTTATTTTTATGTATATTAAAAGTGTTTAAATGTTGATAGTTTTCGCCGTTTTGGTACATTTTGTTCTTCTCGAAGAAGGAACCAGCAAAAATGGCTCATCATTCAATGTCCCTGACATTCCAATGGCCTTGGTATCGCAATCCCATTTTTTTTTTTATTTCTCCGTGAGAACGTTCACCGTTGTAAAAGTCATCACATATATGAAGATTATGTTGAGAGGGTTTCGGGACAATTTTGCATCCGAAATACATATTTGGCATCCGATTTGTAAAATTGATATGTCATTATTTTAGTCTGGTGGAGTTCTATATATCGCTCTAATGTCCTTTTGAGCTATGAAGTCGTTTTCACATAGTTGGGTCACCTAACTAAGTTTTTCGTCTATAAAATATCCTTTTCGTTTTACCTGAAAAAAATCGCTAAAAATAAAGTACCAATGGGATCTTGGTAACATTACGCTTAAAGTGTTTGCAATTTAATAGGCTAATTTTTAAAAATAAATCTTTTGCTGATTTTCCCAACTTCTTATAAAAAACTATTTTCAAAATCAAAATTAAAAAAAAAATTGCAAAAAATCCACAAAATTTTGACTTTGACCAGCTATGGCTCAGTGAGTTTTAACTCAACCACCACAAGTTGTATGTCGTTAAAAGCGTATTTTAATTACGTTTAGAACGAGGTACTGTTAGCTGTTATCGCACATGTAACTTTAGCGAAAAATATTTTTGAATGAAGTGATAACCAAAAAAACACAAAATTACCGTTATCTCAAAATCCTAACCGTTCAAAAAATAAAATTAAATAGTTTTGAGCTCACGGGGCCCATGCCAATTTTCCCTCATACCCCGATTTCTTGGTATTTTTTGCTGTAAACTAGTGTTATTGTTATAGTGGTTTACATTTGCCAGATTTGGAAGTTCAATGAAAATATAAATATAGGTTTCTTCACTTAATCTCTTATAACTTTGCCATTTTTCCACAGATTATAATCCAGAAAGTGCCAAAATGTTCACTAAGAAATAGGTTATTGACTCAAAATGTGAAACCAGGAGGATATTTAATATTTCTTAAAAAAAAATTACAAAATAGAAGATGAATTTCGAAAAAAAACCTGAAAATTTTCATTAAAAAAATCTTTTGTTCGCCATAACTCCGTCACTTTAACGGCGATTTTAATTATTTTTGCTTTGCTGGAAAGGGCATTTCATCCTCTCAAAACAAAATTAAATAACGTAAAAATCGAGACGGTAATGGCGGAGATATTGACAGATGAGTAATCATACTTTTTTTCTTAGCTCAAAAACAGAAATTTCAAAATATCTCGAAAACTGTTCTACATTTGAACCATCTGATTACATATTTGGAATCAGCCGAAAATTCTACATAGGAATCGTGTATTAAATATCGAGGATATTTTTTTTGTCGGGTAGTGTTATTTATGCATATTATCTAAAATTCATATGAATTGCCCGCCAAAACTCGCACATGTAGATTTTACACAAACCTTGAGCTTTTCAACCTTTTTACCACCATTTAACCCTCTTAGTGATGATAATTTCGAGGATGTGAGTTTGAGAAATCATAAGAAGTCTCAAATTTGCTAATGTAGTCAAAAATACTGACTAAAAAACTTCTCGGGAATTTGCTTAAAATTTGCAAAAAATTGCTTTAACGCAAGAAAATCAACCTTTTTCTGCAATTTTGTCAAAATTTCCCTAGAGGGAAATCATTAGAAGTATTTTAAAAAATTTCCCTAGAGGGAAATTTTAAGGAAATTTTTATTTTTGCCACAAATTTCAAAAAAAATGGTTAATGACGACTGAGGAAAGAAAAATTCAAAAAAATTCAGCATTTTAGTAAATTTCCTTAAAGGAAAATTTTTGGGAATCTTGTACTTTTGTTTAAAATTTTGCAAGAATGATAAAAATTTGTTTTTGTATTTTTTAGAAACTAGAAAAAAATTTTAAACATTGATGTAACATTTTTTTTCTAGTTTCTAAAAAATAAAAAATAAAATATCTATAACCTGGGCATGTGCTCGTTAAATAAATAAATAATTAAAAATTTGTTTTAACGCAAAAAATTAACTTATTTTTGCACTTTTATCAAAATTTTCCTAGAGGGAAATTTTAGGGAAATTTTTATTTTTTGCCTCAAATTGCAAAAAAATGCTTTATAATGACTGAGAAAGGAAAAATTTAAAAAAATTAAGCATTTTTATACTCAGCTGTACTAGTACACAGAGTATTATAGTTTTAATCACATAACGGTGGATTGTAACAGAATGAAATAATCGAGATAGATATAGACTTATATATATCAAAATGATCAGGGTGAAAAGAGAAATCGATTGAGCCATGTCCGTCCGTCCGTCCGTCCGTCCGTCCGTCCGTCTGTCCGTCCGTCCGTCCGTCCGTCCGTCTGTAAACACTCTAACTCGCGCAAAAATTGAGATATTTTGATGAAATTTGGAACGCAAGTTGGTATCGAGACTGGGACGGTTGGTATTGAAAATGGGCGAAATCGGACCATGACCACGCCCACTTTTCCTATATAGAAAAAATCGGAAATTTGGTATCTCAGCCACTAATATAGCTAGAGTTTTAAAATTTTACCCACGTATTGAGCTCGGGCCCTTATGAAGAAATTTGATGAAGTTTTGGAAAATGGGCGGTGCCACGCCCACTTATTAAGGGTCAAACATTGAAAGTTTTATATGTCATAACTCAGAAACCGTTGAAGATATATCGATGAAATTTGGTACGCGTAATTTGCTTACATAGACAAATGTTTTGACGAAAAATTATCAAAATCGGTTTACGGCCACGCCCACTTTTATATATGTGTATTATAAAGTGACCTAATAAAACCATTTTAAGCGATATCTCTGTCAAATATAAAGATCTATCATTGAAATTTTGTCGCATGAGTCCAACTATGGACATAAAACAAAAAACACAAAAATTTTGGAATATGGGCGGTGCCACGCCCACTTATTAAGGGGCAGACATTGAAAGTTTTATGAGTCATAACTCAGAAACCGTTGAAGATATATCGATGAAATTCGGTACGCGTAATATAATTACTTAGTCAAATGTTTTGGCGAAAAATTATCAAAATCGGTTGACGGCCACGCCCACTTTTATATATAGGAAATATAAGGGGGCCTAATAAAAACATTTTAAGCGATATCTCTGTCAAATATAAAGATCAATCACTGAGATTTTGTGGCAGGAGTCCAACTATGGACATAAAACAAAAACTACAAAAATTTTGGAAAATGGGCGGTGCCACGCCCACTTATTAAGGAGCGAATATTGAAAGTTTAATAAGCCATAACTCAGAAACCGTTAAAGATATATCGATGAAATCTGGTACGCGTGATATATTTACTTAGCCAAATGTGTGGACGAAAAATTACCAAAATCGGTTGACGACCGCGCCCACTTTTATATATGTGTATTATAAAGTGACCTAATAAAACCATTTTAAGCGATATCTATGTGAAATATAAAGATAATTCATTGAAATTTTGTGACATGAGTTTTACAATAGACCGGAAACAAAAAATAAAAAAGTTTGGAAAATGGGCGTGGCACCGCCTCTTTTTAGACAAAGGGATATATGAGATTTCTTAGCCTTTAACTCGACAAATAATTGAGATATTATGACGAAACTTGGTTTATACACTTTTATAACATGTGTTAATAGACACGCAAAAATGTATTGAAATCGGTTTATGACCACGCCTACTTTTTAACAAAGATATTTCTGGAACACCCTTTTGGAATTTGTAACGTGAAGTCTTTGTAACTAAAAGTCATAGAGGGATGAAATTTTGCACTAACAATAATATTTGTATGCTTATTTGGATGATTGATATAAATTTTGAAAATGGGCGTGGCTGCGCCCTGTTTATGCAGCACTCGTTTCATATAAAATACACCCTATATCGAACAAACGCAAACAAACAATGAAAGCATACAGCTGAGTATCTAATGTTCGATTGCACTCGAACTTAGGCTTCCTTACTTGTTTTTTTTTAAATTTCCCTAACATTTTTGGGCAATTTGAATTTTTGCACGAAAATAGGCTTTTAAGTTATTTGTAATGCGTTTGCGGTATAAATTTTAAAATATCACAAATGCCTTAAAAAATATAATAAAAAATAGCAAAAGATATGTAAATGCTTCACTTTGAAAAAATATATGTAAATGGCATTAGCAATCAATTGATTTAAATGAAAATTTGTTACCAATTAAAAATTTAAAGTGCTTCTCGATGAAAAAAATCACGGTCTACAATTTGCTCATCGTTCCCGCTCTGATATATTATGGTAACGAAGCATGGACGATATCAACCTTAACAAACTTCGATAGGTTTATGTACCATTGCGCCTTGGCGACTAAATTGTTATTGAAATATTTCAGCGAATGTAATGTTAATGAGAATCAATGAAGATGCTCCGTCCGGAAAAGTATTTCTTTTGGAAGCCAATAGTGGCAGCAGAAGAAGAAGCAGACCTAAATTGCATTGGAAAGATCAGGTTAAGAAATATTTGGCTCCAATAGGAGTTTCTAAGTAGAAAAACCATTATTTAACAGCTCTGGTCTCTCAATGATGATAAAATGCTTCATAAAAGGCTTTCTAAAATAATGTATTGAAAACTAAAAAAAAGGAAAGTGAAAGCTACAATTGCAGCAATAGAAACTACATATGTCTTGGAATACATTTAAACTTATCTTGGCACTTCCCCAAATAAACTCAAACTTTCCAAAGAGATGTGTAGATATGTAACTTTTTTTATTAGCCGCACAAAAACAAAAGAAAAAAAATAGCATGACACAAAAGCAAGAAAATGCTATTACACTAAGTGGACGACAATCGTTAATGACCTGTCAAACTTTGCACCTGACATTCTAATACGCTTAAAGGCTCATAACTTTGGCATACATAAGTACATATGTATGTATTTATGCTAAAGCACTTATGTATACATACATATATGTACATGTTTAATGCTTATAAGGGCGCTGAAAGCTTATTTAATGGCTTCAATTTCGTAAATTGAGCAGAGGGGAGTAAGTAAATACCTACGCATTTAGATGACAAAAAAGTGCGTATGGCAGACATTAAACATGACTTGTTAGTTGGGGGCATAGGTGCCAACAGACTTATGTATGTATGTTGTATACCTTAAATAAGGTTAAATCATTTGTATGAATATGTTATGGTTGAATTGACATGCGAAATGCAAAAAAAAAAAAAAATTATATACAACACATACAAACAAACAATTTATATACAAACTTTTATTGATTGCGAAATATGAGCAACAAAAAATTACATAAATCAATTTGGTGGTTTAGGTGGTGGGGGGATGGTTGCTGAAGAATTGTTCTGTATGCGAGTAAATACAAATAAAATAAATATAATGCAAATATTTACATAGAAACATATACACACTCATATACATACATATGTATGCATGAGTATCAAAAAAAAGTTACGCCAAATTGAATTGGCTTATTTGTACACCTACCAATTGAATTGAATTGAGTTGAATGAAAGTGAATCGATTGTATGTTGGTTGCTTGGTTGATGAGTGATGATGGTTAGTGGGTGGTTTAATATGGGTGGTTTAATTTGGGTGGTTTAATGTGGGTGGTTTAATACGGGTGGTCTAATATGGGTGGTTTAATGTGGTGGGTGGTGGTTGTATGTATGTAGGTGATGGATGGTTTAATGTAGGTGCTTTAATGTAAGTGATTGGCGGTTTGCGGCAAGTCAACAAAAAATTATTGCCTGCTATCAAAATGAAAATGCGATGAAAAGGAAATAAAAGTAAGAAATACTTAAAGCCAAAGAATGCGTGATAGAAGTGGGAGGGTGTGAATAAAATTGGCATTAAAAGTAATCAAAGTATGCAGTGAGTGCTGCTTCTTTCAGGCTAAAGTCGGTAATAAAATTCGCTGTAGAATAAATAAGAAACAGCTTTCAACACAATATGTGCCAGCAAACACAGTTTCTGTTGGAAATAATAACTGCCTTAAGGCAAAACTCAAAATTTGGTGTTATTTCGCATACGAAGGGGAAATAAAACAAACATGCTTTTTGTCATTTGCTTTGCAATGAAAATAGTTGAAAATTACCATATAAATCTCATTACGGAACTATCCACATTAGATTATATCTGTCCTATAACAGTCTTCGATACAAACTATGAGATTGTTTTGCCACCTAGGAAGGACTGTGGAAGGTGGTAAAGTCGCTCAGAGATTCGCTGTTCCAGTTTTCACAGACGGATCAAAGATGACATGCGGAGTGGGAGCGGGTATCTTTCACAACTCATCCAGACACTTCCATATTAATTAAGCTCCCGGATACGGCGAGCGCTTTTCAATCCGAAATTTTCGCCAAACAGAAAGCTTGCAAGGCTCTGCTTGCAAAGGAAAGTGCCGGTGACGGAAACAGTATAGCACATTTTATCGGATAGCAAGAGCGGCTCTGCGGGCTCTTTGATCTGCAACAATATCAGCAAGCCTAATCAGTCAGTATAGAGAGTGGGTCATGGGCTTAGCAAGTCGACATGTCGACGTCTCACTGATCTGGGTTCCGGATGGCCACAAGCAAATGGAGACAGTTACAGGCCTGCAGCGTATGCCGGCCGAAGTCCGTAGTCTACATAACTACAATGAGATGTTATCCTCAGTCATTCTAAGGATGGAACGAGGGATGCTTTCCGCTTTACTGCGGTATTCACAGTACATTGGACTATTGGTACACACGCGGCCCGATTAGGATTTGATCCTAACTCTTTGTGTACCAGCTGTTATCTTCCTGGGGCGGTAAAGACGCTGCATCTTCTGCTGGGTGAGTGTCCTTCGCACTACCAGGGAAAATGCAATTCCTTGGCAAACCTTTATTTGACAACCTGTTGGGACTCAAGCACGTCTGAGCAGAGGGCCCTTCTCAACTGGATGGATATTGTGCGTACGATTTGCCCTGACTTCCGACCTGCTTATTCTATTTTTCTCTCTATTTTGCACTGGTTCTTCAGTCACGAGTCGTGGTATCAAAACGGCACTTCAGCGCTAATTGGACTCAGTGGGACTCGCCATTCTAACCAACCAACTATGTACATTATATTTCCATTGGAGAATTGATTTTCAACTGTCTCTCGAGTCATCCCCCACGTTAGATATTTCACACATTTAGTAATATTAGGGTCCTTCTCCAATCTATGTTTGAACTCTGTGTTTATTGGTTGTATGGCTGCAAAGTTGGCTTTATTACCGTTTGCTTTATAGCACTTCACCTCAGATATTTACTGATCAAAGGATTTGCAACAGCGTCCAAAACACCTTTCAACACAAATACAAACGATGAAAAAACTATAAGCAAAACAATGAGTAAATGCGAAGCAATAAACGAACATAATAAACATTATCTTAAACGGGAGACGCCAACACGCAACAAATCAGAACTTTCTTTTTGGCTACTTTAATAAATATATTCATAGTACAGTAAAGCAAAGCATAATTAGCCATTACGTTTATACTAAATGCAGCGTCATCTAGCACGTTCCCAAATAAGCGCCTCAGGACATACATACATGCATGGAAGAAAAAAAAAATATTTGCTCCTTTCGCTCAATAGAACTTGCCATTTGTTGTGTTTGCATTTACGGCAACTTTACTTGGCTTAAGAAGCGTCGCCTGGCAACGCATGTTGTTGCATAACAGAAATTAGGTTTCCGCATTTGTGGCCGCTGCTCCCAAGCAAATCATTTGACGTTTGGCGATTTCGGTTCAGCATAAGTAAGCTTACTGTGGCGTAAGATTAATTATACCCTAATTTGTATTCATTTGCTGTACTTATGTGTTGGGCCACTTTATTTAATTTTTCTTCTTATTTTAGGCGTGAGGTTTTCTTTTTTCTTTTGTGTGTTTGTGTGTGTGCGTAAATGCGTATGTAAGCGGATTTTGTGGGCCATTTTGGCTATTTAGGAAAACACGTATTAAATTTGAGAGAAAGGGAGTGAGAATGTGCACTGTGACAATTAATTTTTAGTTAGCTTAGATTAATTTCAATTAAGCTGCATTTTTAAGAGAGATAATGAATTAAACATTATATTTTTGCTAGAGGCGGAAAGCTTATGATGTTGACATTGTTCCACTTTCTCTCTTTCTTTCTTTCTTTCTTTCCTTCTCGCGCTAAATCTACACCCAGAAAAAAAATAGTGTGAAATCAACCAAAAATCAACAAATTTTGTGGTTAATTTTTTTCAACACGATGCTTAATGTATGCCATCATGTAATCGTGCGAATTTAACACTACTGTCAAGTGTTAGTTTAACAGGATGACAACTGTAGAATTAACACTAAAAAGTATTGAGTCTTCCTGTTGATTTTACAATTTTAACTAGTTAATGTTACAATAAAAGCTGGCTAAATTAACACGAACTGGTCCTGTTGAATTAACAATAACATCTTTTTGATTTTACATTAAATTTATTGTTAAATTAACTAGAAAGTCTTGTTGATTGTACAATTTATTTTTTTAAATAAAAAAACATATAAAACATAAAATATATAATCATCACTTCAATTAAGCACATTCGTACATCACCCGTACAACTGACCAAATTGAAGGCGTCCTTCTCATACGAACACAAATGTACCGGCGATAGTTTATACATGGGCGATAGTACTATCACTTGCACCGAGTAATGTTTGGCCGCTAATGCAACAACCGCATGCTGCACGCAAACCCCCATTCGCTAAAAAACCTCCTCGTGATATTGCAACCTATGAAGAGGAAAAATAAAATATTGAACATTAAATAATTTTAGAAACAAAAATGTAATCCTCACCTGCAAACTGAAAATATAAATAAAACCCACTATCGCGAACTGACAATGATGCTAAACTCGCATCACTGCCACGGCACAAAATTTTCTTTTTTTTTTTTAAAAATAATTTGCGCTTTGCACGAAAATCAGACTTCAAATGATCAAAAAAATTATGTATGTTTCAAAATAGTTTTGACGTTCTTTTTTAACACTTTTTTTTAGATTACATTGACACTATGATCGTGTTGAATAAACCAAAATTACAAATGACGTTTATGTTTGAACATTGTTTCGTGTTATATCAACCAAATTTTATTGTTAATTGTGGTTCTTGTTGTTTTCACATTTGTTTTCATGTTGTATTAACACTAAAATTGGGATGTCATTTTTCTAACATTTTTTTTAGTTTATATTGACACTATCATCATGTTAAATAAACCAAATTCCAAATGACATTTAGGAATAAAATTTTATATTTGAATCATCTTGTATATTTTAAAATTTCTTCATGTTGTATTAACAATAAAATTTGGTTGAATTTACCAAATTTTTAGATGACAGTTACAAAGCCAAAATCATGTTTCAAACATCGTGTAATTAGAAAAAAATTGTTGCTGTTCTATGTGTAAAGATTGATCGTGTTAATTTTACATGAATCGTGTTGATGATTTTTTTTCTGAGTGTACTTATATTAAGCTTCTTACTCTCACATTGGCTCAACGTGAAACGAAAAGCTGATAGTACTGAATCGTTTGGTAGTAGTTTGGTTGGGTAAAATACGGGTTTTCTTACGAGGAGGAAGCATCGAAAGCCTTTACCCCGTCAGTATGGGACTTTAACCGCACTAAACCTCCTACTATCAGCGTACCGAACCTGTCTGCCTAAAAAGGCTGCACCCATTTATTAGTTTATAAAACGCACTGTGTCTAGGGATGGCAAAAAAAATTAAATAACCGATTAACCGCTTTTTAGATTAATCGAAAGCGTTCGATTATTAATCGCGAATAATTGTGGGGAACTAACCGATTATAACCGTTTTTCGATTACAATTGTTCCTTAAAAAAAATATATATTAAACGAAAGAAATCATCATTTATTAGGAAAAATCGTCAAAATGACGATAAAATCGTCTATTCGGGAACTGGAGGGAACATTTATTGCGGTTTTTTGGATATACTCACAAAACTGTAGGTAACCGAATTCGGACTCGGATGAAAAGGGCGGAAATTCTCAACTTCGATTATTTTCTACTTGAGAGGAAAAAGGTTAATCGAAAAAATAATCAAAAGGAAAAACCGATACATTTTAACCGTTAACCGAAAGAAATTAGCCGATTATAATCGTTTTTCCGGTTATTGTTGCCATCCCTAACTGTGTCTCCACAACGTATGCTGGAGGTCGAGCTCCTGTACGTATACGTTCCACACGAAGTGGTCAATGTTAGGTGGTCTGCGTAGGCCAAAGCTCTGCACCACAAGATATGACGGATGCAGGAGGCTTAACTCATGTACGTATCCGTAACGGACACAGGAGGCCGAGTTATCTTCCTCTCTGCTAGTCAACCAATGGTATACTACTCTACTCAGTCACACTCACTCATTCAAAGAAATTTGTTTCTATAAGAAAAGAGAAAGCAACAGTATTGGCTTCAGAAGAGATAGCAGAACTTCACTAAAAAATGAGTGAGAGAGATAAGAAAAGAGATCAATCAGGGCAACAGGGTGCGATGTGTTTATTTTTGTATATTACAACGAACTTGGTGATCCAGCTTTTGTTAGAAAAGAAAAAAAAAAACGTCTCTCTTCTAATATTTTCTACATTTTTCTGCATTGCAAAGTGATGCTGAAGAGCACTATTACTACGTCAAGTAAGCAAAGACGTGACTGTTTTAAAGGCGTATCGCTCAAGCTCTGTCAAGCGGAAATTTTCAATGCCAAAAACATGATTTTATTACAAACAAAAAACCGTAAAATTAAACAAGTAAGGAAGCCTAAGTTCGAGTGCAATCGAACATTAGATACTCAGCTGTATGCTTTCATTGTTTGTTTGCGTTTGTTCGATATAGGGTGTATTTTATATGAAACGAGTGCTGCATAAACAGGGCGCAGCCACGCCCATTTTCAAAATTTATATCAATCATCCAAATAAGCATACAAATATTATTGTTAGTGCAAAATTTCATCCCTCTATGACTTTTAGTTACAAAGACTTCACGTTACAAATTCCAAAAGGGTGTTCCAGAAATATCTTTGTTAAAAAGTAGGCGTGGTCATAAACCGATTTCAATACATTTTTGCGTGTCTATTAACACATGTTATAAAAGTGTATAAACCAAGTTTCGTCATAATATCTCAATTATTTGTCGAGTTAAAGGCTAAGAAATCTCATATATCCCTTTGTCTAAAAAGAGGCGGTGCCACGCCCATTTTCCAAACTTTTTTATTTTTTGTTTCCGGTCTATTGTAAAACTCATGTCACAAAATTTCAATGAATTATCTTTATATTTCACATAGATATCGCTTAAAATGGTTTTATTAGGTCACTTTATAATACACATATATAAAAGTGGGCGCGGTCGTCAACCGATTTTGGTAATTTTTCGTCCACACATTTGGCTAAGTAAATATATCACGCGTACCAGATTTCATCGATATATCTTTAACGGTTTCTGAGTTATGGCTTATTAAACTTTCAATATTCGCTCCTTAATAAGTGGGCGTGGCACCGCCCATTTTCCAAAATTTTTGTAGTTTTTGTTTTATGTCCATAGTTGGACTCCTGCCACAAAATCTCAGTGATTGATCTTTATATTTGACAGAGATATCGCTTAAAATGTTTTTATTAGGCCCCCTTATATTTCCTATATATAAAAGTGGGCGTGGCCGTCCACCGATTTTGATAATTTTTCGCCAAAACATTTGACTAAGTAATTATATTACGCGTACCGAATTTCATCGATATATCTTCAACGGTTTCTGAGTTATGACTCATAAAACTTTCAATGTCTGCCCCTTAATAAGTGGGCGTGGCACCGCCCATATTCCAAAATTTTTGTGTTTTTTGTTTTATGTCCATAGTTGGACTCATGCGACAAAATTTCAATGATAGATCTTTATATTTGACAGAGATATCGCTTAAAATGGTTTTATTAGGTCACTTTATAATACACATATATAAAAGTGGGCGTGGCCGTAAACCGATTTTGATAATTTTTCGTCAAAACATTTGTCTATGTAAGCAAATTACGCGTACCAAATTTCATCGATATATCTTCAACGGTTTCTGAGTTATGACATATAAAACTTTCAATGTTTGACCCTTAATAAGTGGGCGTGGCACCGCCCATTTTCCAAAACTTCATCAAATTTCTTCATAAGGGCCCGAGCTCAATACGTGGGTAAAATTTTAAAACTCTAGCTATATTAGTGGCTGAGATACCAAATTTCCGATTTTTTCTATATAGGAAAAGTGGGCGTGGTCATGGTCCGATTTCGCCCATTTTCAATACCAACCGTCCCAGTCTCGATACCAACTTGCGTTCCAAATTTCATCAAAATATCTCAATTTTTGCGCGAGTTAGAGTGTTTACAGACGGACGGACGGACGGACGGACGGACAGACGGACGGACGGACGGACGGACGGACGGACGGACGGACGGACGGACATGGCTCAATCGATTTCTCTTTTCACCCTGATCATTTTGATATATATAAGTCTATATCTATCTCGATTATTTCATTCTGTTACAATCCACCGTTATGTGATTAAAACTATAATACTCTGTGTACTAGTACAGCTGAGTATAAAAAGAAGCAAACTGTTCAATAAGCAGTTTTATACAGTTTTTAACATATGTATATACAATAAATACATATATAAGTAACGTCTCCCTGTTTGCTGCTCCAAAAATCTTGACCACAACCGCTTTCAGTTCGTTTATTAAATCAATCATTTTCATCTACAAAAAAAACCAAAAAATAACTATAAATCCATCAAAGCAGCACGAGTTATTTGCAATAAAAGTAAAATACAAAATATTATGACTTTTCCACCGCAAAACTCCTCCGCAACTCTGCATGCAATTACTCGTACTCGGCGCTGCTGCTGTTGAGCTTGAGAAATTGCTTTTCAACAACATTTATGTATGTGTTTCGCCTTTTTTCTTTTTTAATAATTTTATTTTTATTTATAGTTTTATTAAATGTGTGTGGGTGTAATTTCCCAGCAGAATTTGAGGTAAGGAGGTGCATATTCAGTAGAATATTCATTATGAAAAATACCCTGAAACTAAGTTCAAAATTCATTGCTGAAAAAACAACTGAACACGCAGTGAAGACATCAGGTGTACTGAAATACATGCTATGGAAGTTCTCCCTGCGTATTCAGGCCTTTTTTCCTACAGAAACTCTCCCTTCTCGTTCAGCAGTTTTTAGATAGTTGATTTTCGACGCCACCTTTATATAAAAACGAAAGGGAAATTTCAGATTTTAGAACTACATCTCTACTGAATATTCAGTAGGAAATATGTGCTGTTTTCCAGCTGATAAATACTGCAGGGTTGCCGTGTGTGCGTTTGTGCGCGTGTGGGTATTTAACAAAACTTTTTTAATATATTGTACAATTCAGCCATAAGCTTGTTTTGGTCTCGACGCCAGCAGCTTGCAGCTTCGTCAGCGTGTGCCAACAACAAAGCAGCGTTAACAAAACTTACAAACAAACAAACAAGGAACAAACTGACGTATTGACGAAACTATAAGTTCTTTTTTTGGGGTTTTTTCCTTTTTTAAATTGAAATTTTGTGCTTTTTCATTCAGTTTTTTGTTGTTGTTATTTGCTGTATCGGTAGCACCGCCAATTGCTGCTGGTTAGCTTTTTCCCGCTCAAATGATTTTTAATATATTTGCGGAGTTTTATAGTGGCACACATTGGCAATGTAAATATGTACACAAACAAGCACACACACACATGTATGTATGTATGCGTGTGTGCCTTTATAAACGAAAACTAATATTTATGTAAGTTGTGTAAAGAAAGTAAAGCACTAAAATATAGTTTTTGCTTTCCAAAAAAAGTAGCAGCTCTGGTTTAATACCCGTAGCAATTTTTGCAATTTTTTATGCGCATACCCAAACTTTTGTCATATTGTTTGAGGAAAATATAAATAAATCATTTTATAAAGTTTTTTTTTTGTAGAGAAGTTATTGATAAAATTTGTTTAATAACAAAATTGATCAGTTATTAAACTTTTTAGTTGGCATTTGACAGATAGAAAAATTAGTTACTAGGGTGTAACAAAAGGTGTAAAATTTCCAGTAAAAATAATAATGATTAATGCTTTTGGATTTTAAAATTTTAGTCATTATTTTAATTGTCTTACATTAACCTGGCAATTAATAGTCAATTAAATAAAGAAATAAAAAAACTAATCATGATTAATAGCCATTAAAAATAATCAATAACAATGAAGTATATTTTTTTAATTGTATAAATATTTTTGATTGCTTTTTTATTTTTACTAGGGTGTAACGAAAGGTGTAAAATGTCCAGTAAAAATAATAATGATTAATGCTTTCGGATTTTAAAATTTTAGTCATTATTTTAATTGTCTTACATTAATCTGGCAATTAATAGTCAATTACAGAAATAAAAAAAACTAATCATGATTAATAGCCATTAAAAATAATCAATAACAATGAGGTATATTTTTTTAATTGTATAAATATTTTTGATTGCTTTTTTATTTTTAATTATTTGATTATTTTTAATTGTTTGATGTGTTCTATTATTTGAAGATATTTAATTGTTTGATTAGTTTTAATTGTTTGAGTATCTTATGATTATTTTTAATCGCTTAACTATTTTTATACTCAGCTGTACTAGTACACAGAGTATTATAGTTTTGATTTCATAACGGTGGATTGTAACAGAACGAAATAATCGAGATAGATATAGACTTATATATATCAAAATAATCCGGGTGAAAAGAGAAATCGATTGAGCCATGTCCGTCCGTCCGTCCGTCCGTCCGTCAGTCCGTCCGTCCGTCCGTACGCACTCTAACTCGCGCAAAAATTGAGATATTTTGATGAAATTTGGAATGCAGGTTGGTATCGAGACTGGCACGGTTGGTATTGAAAATGGGTGAAATCGGACCATGACCACGCCCACTTTTCCTATATAGAAAAAATCGTAAATTTGGTATCTCAGTCACTAATATAGCTGGAGCGATGAAATTTCACCCACGTATTGAGCTCACGCTCTTATGAAGAAATTTGATGAGATTTTGGAAAATGGGCGGTGCCTCGCCCACTTATTAAGGGCCAAACATTGAAAGTTTTATATGTCATAACTCAGAAACCGTTGAAGATATATCGATGAAATTTTGTATGCGTGATTTGCTTACTTAGACAAATGTTTTGACTGAAAATTGTCAAAATCGGCTGACGGCCACGCCCACTTTTATATATGGGCACTATAAAGGGGCCTAATAAAAACATTTTAAGCGTTATCTCTGTCAAATATACAGATAATTCATTGAAATTTTGTGCCAGGAGTCCAACTACGGACATAAAACAAAAAATACTAAAATTTTGGAAAAGGGGCGGTGCCACGCCCACTTATTAAGGGGCAAATATTGAAAGTTTTATAACCCATAACTCAGAAACCGTTAAAGATATATCGATAAAATTTGGTACGCGTGATATATTTACTTAGACAAATACGTGGACGAAAAATTACCAAAATCGTTTGACGACCACGCTCACTTTTATATATGGGTATTATAAAGTGACCCAGTAAAAACATTTTAAGCGATATCTCTGTCAAATATAAAGATATATCATTGAAATTTTATGGCAGGAGTCCAACTATGGACATAAAACAAAAAACACAAAAATTTTGGAAAATGGGCGTGGCACCGCCTCCTTTTAGACAAAGGAATCTACGAGATTTCGGAGCCCATAACTCGACAAACAATTGAGATATTATGACCAAACTTGGTTTATACACTTCTATAACTTGTGTTAATAGACAAGCAAAAATTTATTGAAATCGGTTTATGACCACGCCTACTTTTTAAGAATGATATTTCTGGAACACCCTTTGGGAATTTGTAACGTGACATCTTTGTAACTAGAAGTCAAAAAAGAATGAAATTTTGCACAAAGAATAATATTCATATGCTTAGTTGGATGACTGGTAAAAATGTTGAAAATGGGCGTGGCTACGCCCACTTTATGCAGCACTCGCTTTATATAAAGTACACCGTGTTTCCATCAAACGCAAACAAACTATGAAAACATACAGCTGAGTATCTAATGTTCGATTCCACTCGAACTTAGGCTTCCTTACTTGTTAATTGTATGGTTGTTTTTGATTGTTTGATTATTTTTAATTGTTTGAATATTTTTATTGCTGATTATTTCTAATTGCTTCATTATTTTTAACCGCTTGATTATTTTTAACTGAGTGACTATTTTTAATTGTAGAATATTTTTTTAATTGATTAATTACCTTTAACTGTTTGATTATTTTTAATTGTTGATTATTTTTAATAGCATTGTTATTTTTAATTGTATGATCATTTTTAGTGCTGATTATTTTTAATTGCTCGATTACTTTTAATTTCTGATTATTTTTAATTGTTGCTTATTTTTAATTGTTTTAATATTTTCAATTGTTGATTATTTTTAATTGCTTTATTATTTTTAATTGTTTGATTATTTTTGATTATGTGATTATTTTCAATTATAAGATTATTTGTTTTTATTTGATTATATTCTACGTACGAAATAACTGTACGACAATGCGTATTAGTAAAATTTTCAAGTGAGAATAAAAATAATTAATCGAGAAATAAAATAATTAATGATCTAATCAAAAAATAGAAAAATAATTGAAAATAATCAAATGATTGTATTAATCATGAAATTAAAAATCAAATATAATTGAAAATAATCCACGTAATCAATTAATTAATTAATTAATCGATTAATTTACTTTTTTAATTTATTTAATTTTTAATCATATATAATGAAATAATTTTATTAAATCATTAAAGAGTTACAAAACAAAATAGGCTTTAACTAGTACTCATCAAAATATTTTATGATTAAATAGCAGGTCTGGGTGTAAATAAGCAAAGCATAAAAATGCGCGGTAGCTGTTGCGTCAATGGATCTATCAAGAGCGGCTCCGAAAAACTCTCCGCAGACGGCTAAAAAGGAGACATCTACACTTTAAGATCTCACAACAGGCTTAAACAGATTACAACATAAAATAGACTAAGGAACTCCTCAGCAGATCTCTTCTCGCTACGATTACTTTCTAATTCTAATAATTATAATTAACAGTTTCGGCATTTCTTAATAATAATAATCTTTTTTTGTTTTGTTTAACTCACCGTAGTTGTTGCTGGTGTAGTTGCTGTATGTGGTGTATATGCAGCGTAAGCTGGTTGCGGCAATGGTGCTGTATATCGGTAGGCAGCTTGTTGAGCAACAGCGGCAGCTGCTGCAGCGGCGGCAGCCGGAGCGTAACCCTGTGGTGTCCAACTGGTTGTACCGCGATACGGAGCGCCTGCTAAGCCGCTTGCAGCTGCTGCTGGACTAGTCATAGCTGGCCGGGGGGCCCCTTTTAAAGCAACCGCTGTGGAAGGTGGTGGTACTACGGCACCGGGAAAGGTAGCGGTACGCGTTGGCGGTACGGTGGAAGAACTTCCCTGGAAAGAGAAAGGAATGAATAAAGAAAATTAATACAAATATGTACCTACAAGATTATGTAAAATATTTGTAAGAAGAGAAAAAAATAATAATGAAAAGAAAATAAATTTATGGCATAAATTAAAGCTGTCGAGGTTTTATGTTTTAAATTCCAATCAGAGAACAAATAAAGTTCACAACTCTTCCACTTGCATTTCTGCCTTAAATCCTGATCAGTTGTTGTTATAACCATGTCTTACCTCACACAAATTTTCAAAACATTCGATAGCAAAAAATGCTTAAAAAAGTTCTGAAATGTCAGCGTTTTTGCTAGCACCTCTGTCTCATCGCTCTTACACTCTTCTTTCCATTAAAATTATTCCACTCATTTTCGCGCAAAATAATTTACTCTAAACGCTGTTAATGATGCGCTAATGAATTCTGTACATCATGTATAATAAATTTTTGACATTTTACATTGTACATACATTCATTACATAGCAAATGGCGGAAAATATGTGATAAACTAGAAAGAATGAAACAAAAAAAAAACACAAAATTAATTGAAATTTTTCAAACTCATTTAATGTGGAGCGCGGCGCGCTTCTGGCATCCTACATAAATTTATGTGAATTGCATGCGCTGCGATTTCGCGATTTCATTATAACATTTTTACTGGCTATTTGTGTTTCAATTTTAGTTTTTCCTTGTTTTTTTTTGTGCATTGCAAGCTGCCATTTTGCTGCCCTTGTGCCAAACAACTGGCCAAATATATGTGTTTTGGAGTTAAGCATTGCGCGGACGACCTTATTTTCCATGTTGCGCCATTGTTGTTGTTGTTGTTGCTGTTGCTGCTTTCTATGGAAAGTCCAAACGTTGAACAGTTGTCGTTAGCATGCGACAAATACACTCGCCAACACATGACGGCAAATATGTATAAAAATTGGGGACATACGTGAATGGTAGACAAAAATAGTTAAGGCACACATACACAACACCCACACACGTGCACAGTACCTAAATCCCAAACACTTACACACCCGCACATTTTTTGCACGTGCACAAAATTTCGAAAATATTGCACTGGGTCTAATGCTTTTAATCAACATAATTTCTAATTCAAATGCCTAAATATAGTTTTCGGTTATAGTAGTTGTTGTTTTTTGGTATTGTTGTTGTTTTTGTTGTTATGTTGTTGTTTTAACTGCCTTAAACGCCCATTTAATGCTGACCTTACCGACTAAAAGTGGCTATAAGTTACACAAAAGCATCGCAAACATACATACATACCAGTGGCGTACCTAACATAAAATGACTAGGCAAGCCTACGTATGAAGCATAGCCATTTATGTCTTTTCTTTTCTGTATTATCTGAAAGTCTGATTGTGGTCCCGTCATTGACTTTGATTAAATCTCTGAATCTCACACGAACGAGCAGAGGTATATTTAGTTTCCTTATACCGACAGAAATTTCGTGGATTTACTTATTATAGCACTATTAGAGAATATCTAAAAATGGGTGGTTTAGCTTAACTTTTAAGCAGTGTTTGAAAAACAGAAGTCGAATTAGCAAAAGTCGAAAACTTATTGGTTTTGATTTTCGTCGCCTTTTAAAATCACATATTTGCCTGATTTTGATCATAATACTAAAAATCAACAGTCGCCAAAAACAAAAATTAACGCTTTCACAGTGCCACATTTGATATTTACGTTTGCATGTACACGTAAATGTAAGAAATTATGTACTGGTTAAGTAATTGACTTCTCCTTAGGGAAAGCAAGAAAACAAGAAACGTTATCCTGTTTCGAAAGCCTCATAAAACCCACGTGTGGAACTGCTCACTAACGCAGGTTTAGCTGTGATTAGCTGTACCGCATAGACTGGCAAAAGAAACTCAAATCAGTCTGCTCTCTTCGACAAAAATTCTCTCAGAATTGAGCCGTACTATGCTGTGCAAACAATGTTGTTGGTGGGCTAACGCGCTATGACAACTTAAGTAGTAAAGGCATTGAATAACTTAGATCGCAGTACGGCAAAATTGTGGGAGAGTTTGTGCTGTTAAGCGAATACTTAGATAGTAAACACATTTCAAGCGTAAAATAACCAGATTTTAAAAAAAATTCGTAAAATGAAATGCACGAAAATAATTAGGCAAGCCGGGCTTTTCGGCTTTTATCAAGCGTCCGCCACTAATACATACATATACACAAACGAGCACTGCAAATTGGAAAGCAGAAACAGTCGAATGCGGATAAAATTTTAGTTGCATTTGTGGCGGCTAATGTGGATGCAGGAGCATGAATGCTTATTAGGGTGTGTCTAAAAATTCGAGTTTTTGAATTAAGAGAGCAGGAAAGTATATGCTGTTTTAACGTAAACTTTAGCTTGACTATAATCATAATTATTAGAACGTTCGCTTTGGTTTTTAGTTAATTTTTTTTTATTCACAAAATTTTACGAAAGTCGCATTTTACTAGGCCTGTCTGGATAAGACTTGTTATTTAAGGCTTAAAAATTGTAATTATTATTAATGTATTGTTTTTGTAACTCTTTAATGATTAAATGCGTTTATTTTCATGCTGTAATGATTAGATGTTAATTAAATCAAAAAAGTACTTTAAATAATTAAGCGATAAATTAATTTTAATTGCTTAATTATTTGGATTATTTAAAAATAATTTAGATTTTTTTAATTGTATGATTAATACAATTCTTTGATTATTTTCAATTATTTTTCGATTTTTTTAATTGTATGATTAATAAAAATTATTTGACTTCAATATTTAAAATTATTTCTGATATTTTTAATTGAGTGATTAACTAATTAATCGGTTAATTGAATATAATCATATAAAAGGAAATAATCGCATAATTTAAAATAATTAAGCAATTAAAAACACTCAAACAATCAAAAATAATTATGTGATTAAAAATAACATAGCTGTTAAAAACAATCAAAAAATTAAATTAAATTATGCAAACGAAGTTACACAACTGCAAATAGTCAAACAAATAATAAAGCAGTTAAAAATAACCATACAATTAATTAAAAAAATATTTGATTTTATGATTACTTCTGATTATTGTTTTAATTGCTTCTAATCGTGATTATTTTTAAAAAATTTTAAATTTAACTGACTACTAATTGACAGGTTAATATAAGTCTATTAAAATAATCATTAAAATAACAAAATTCAGAAAAAAATTAATCATTACTAGTATCGCCGGTGGTCGAAATTCGACCATGCAATTTATTTTTTCAACTTTGTATTTGTACAAAAATTATTCCTTTTCGCGGAGATAAGCAACACTTTCCAAATTCCAGTTGTACCGCAACACTGATTTGCCCTTTTGATCACGGTCCGACGCGAAATCATGGTCAAAATCAAGGCAGATCTAGGAAGGTAGGCCCGGTGGTGAGCGATTTTAAATTAAAACGACTCTTCAACTGTGTTTACGATATTTGTAAACACGTTTACGATATCTATTTATCTTAACTAAAACTTTATTTATTAATTATAAAGAAATTAAATAATTTATAGAAAAAATTATATGCCTATGCACTGCTCCTCACTCATACGAACACATACATATCAATTCTATGTGGATATGAGTATGTTAAATGTGCTAAACAGCCTGGCAATTGTTTGTATGGAAAAAATGTTAGCCTATTAATATATAGATTATAAATATTTTAATCATTACCATCTTTTCGTGATATTAAAATTAGCCTATGTTTAATCAGCATGCTAAAAAATCATTTCGAACACATCAATCTATAAAAACTAGTTTCTTATTTTAATCAGTAAAAGAATCTGAGGGGAATGCTCTAATAAAAAATGTTATGTGGGTTTGTACCAAATCAGTTTGAAAAGCAATGTAGCAACCTACAATTCTAAGACTAAACTCTTCTATACTCTCTTTATCATTCCTAATTTTCTGCGATAAAAGAGTTAGGGTGGAATAGTTTAGTTAAAATTTTATGAAGCACACTTTTGTCAGTGTTTAATGAAACAGTTTGAAAAGCAATGTAGCATTGCTCATTTCTAGAATTGAACAATTCTACACTCCCTTTATCGTTGTAAAATTGAGCACTAATTTTCATTAGTAAAAGAGTCACAATGGAACGCTTTATTTAGAATTTTATGAAGCCTACTTTATGACTGATTTAAACAGTTTGAATAGCAATGCGACATATTACAAATTTAGTGCTGTATGTACCTACTCTTCTATTGCCCCTATGTACAAAAATTGGCTATGAGTGTCTAGTTTCATGTATCTCAGAAAGTCTTCAGTCCTTGAATTTTCTTCATGCCACGACAAAGTTATTGAAAATATCACAGAAAAAGGCCACACCCTAACGCGCCACTAAGTAATATGTACAGCAAACACACGGTTGCATTTGTAACCATATACAGACCTACTACATAATTATGTATTTTTATCAGCATTCGAAAGGTAGTAGATATTTAGGTAGGCATTGCATGCAGTACATGCATATAAATGTATGTAACTGTTTTTGCTGTAATACTAATTTCCGGTTGCTGTACAAACTGTACAACAACAAAACATTTTGTAAGTTAAACTAGCCAATTTTGTGCTATCAAATTCAATATGAAACATTTGTTGGTTGTATTGACAGTTGTAATGCCATATCTTAACTGCATTTGTGTTTGTATATTGTGATGTTTGTTTGTATGTGTGTCACAGCATCCGTTTGAAATAATTTATAATTTTTGCTAACGAACCAGATTTTTCCTCTCGAATCTCTGTATGTACATAAAAGTACATAAAAATAATCAGACATGCATTTAAGTATATTTGTAATGTGGATGTTTGGAAATGCATTTTGTATGCCAAATGTCAGGCAAAATGTGCACACGTGCAGAAAATGTAAGTAAATGGCAGATTTATTTGAAGTAAGGCCAAGACAGGCAAAGGAGAGAGGTATGTAGTTTTAGCAGTGAAGGCTTTCCAAGCTAAAATTTCAGCAATAATGGCAGCTGTGAGCTGCATAGGCTACAGGCCTATAAACAAAGATTTATTCATCTTTAGCGACAGTCAAGCGGACATTTGGTCTGTTGGCTACTTTTCGTCCAACTCTTATTTGGTACTAGACTGTCGTCGATCTCTACAGGAGATGGCCAAACCGGACAGCTTGCATCTCATATGAGTTCCAGGACACAGTAGTGATATCGAGGGCAATTCTAAGGCCGGTGAGTTTGAAAGGCAGGTCACAACCGATTTTATAGAGTATATCTACAAACAAGCTAGTGATAGATGGCAAAAAGATTTTAGGATATCAAGGAAAACTTGGCCAAAATGGAATCACAAGCGTTCTCATCAAACATGCTCCCTGAGAGGGAAGGATATCTCAGACGTCGTGGAGGTACACACAGGATATTTCCTCATTGGAAAGCATGCGGAAAGCGTTGGTGCGCCCTATCGTATGTAAATAGATGCTCCAGAAGCTGTAAGGATGAAGAGGAGGAGGGGAAGACGATCGGGCATCTCATTTGCAACTGCACTGCTCTTGAAAGTGATGCCATGAGGCGCTTACTGTGGACTCCCTTCCTGGATAGCTTACAAAAAGTCACAACACACGACGTCAAGGACTTGGTGAACTTCATCAAATTGGTTCAGAAAGCAGGAGTAATCTGTTTTCGTGGTATTACAATGGACCGCCATACTAGATATTCCAACCTAACTACTTCCCTACCTACCTATTCGTAGTAAAGGCTTAAGGTTAGAGGCTATGGTTTATCTTGGATTATAGCGAAGATGATAAGAGTTAAATAGAGCTTGAAGGATGACCGCTCGTACCATAGTGATGGGCGAGTCCGAGATGTTTAGACAAATCACAATCGTGTCAAAAGTTGACTTGCTCCTAGACTAGACGGTCGAGATAGACGTTTTTGGTATTGTTCCGGGTCGGAGTTTGTTTTATTTTGTGATGGGCGAGTCTGAGATGTTTTAGGAATGCTTTGAAAGCGAGAGGAGTGGTGAGTTCGAGACGTTTTAGCGATTGCTTCCACTGATGGTTATTCGCGACTGGTCTCGAATACAAATTTATATTATCGAGAGCATTCCAAATGTTTGTACTCGAGACAATGGATAAAATATCAGGGATTCGCAAATCACTATGTATAGGTCCAACAAATCTTACAAAAGTTTAGGGAGAACGTCGCAAATTGGAGGAGAAGCTGGGTGTAAGACTCGCATGAGTAATATTATTGATTTTTTTGAGACTGGCATACCCCCTAAAGTTCGCCTAAATCCACTGCAAATAAAATTGTATACGATAGCTTTTACTTAAAACAACTTTTCTTGCTTGAAACCTACAAAACTACCAAAGTTTCAATGTATGCACTATTTCGATATCAACTGCTTTCTTTCTATTAATAAATCTAAAACAATTCAGGTGTTAAGTTTCAATTTCAAGTTATGGCTTTCACTGAAATTTTTGTTTTGTATCACTTTGAGCTTCAAAGGCTTGGAGCGGCAAAGCTGTGGGCGCATTGCATTCGAAAAAAAAAATGTTTCAGAGCCAAAAGGAATATGCGCCAGAGGAGATTACCACCTACCAACATATAAACAGCAGCTCGAGCAAGTGTGCCAGCGAAGGGCTAACAAACAAATAAACAATTGCTAAAGCTAAACTGAATTGCAGTAGAGAAAGAGAGAGATAGAGAGAGAGGACAGGGGAAGCGCGCAAGCAAAAGGCAGAGGGAGAGGGAGCTGGAATTTGTTATTTTCTGTTTGTTACATTTTGTACCAAAAACTTTGCAAACATACATGGATTCCATTTTCCTGTTTGTTTTTGGTTTGGCTGCTGTGGGTTGTTGTTGGTTGTTGTTGGCTGGTTGTTGGATGGTGTTGTTGGCCGTTGTTGTTACTTGTTGTTGTTGTCACTTTTGCTATTTCCACTCGCTCGTTTGTTTGCTTGTCGGACTATTTGTTATCAAACTCCAGCCGCCCAAATGCTGTTCGATAGCTGAAGTAGGCAGCTACTGACATTGATTGCACTTGCTGTACGTAATATTCGAAATAGTACGATATTCTTGTTGTTAGGATTTTCTATATCTTTGTTTTTTTTTTGATCAAACAAATCTACGTTGCTGCTATCGGCATGCGAATAACTATGCTGCTGGCCATTTTAGCGTACATAAATATACGAATGCATGTATTTTGTTACAAGTTTTGGCAGCAGTTAAAATAAGTATACATATATATATCTACATGTGTAGCAAGTGCACTATGCATAGGGTTGCCAGATACCTTTCCCAAAAAAATCAGTACATTGCCTTCTAAAAAAAAAAACAAAAAAAAAAACAATATATGCGGAGAAAATCGTCTTTATTACTGGCATTTTGTTTTTGTTTCCGTATCGTTAACTGTCAATCACGTTTCTATGACATTTAACGATCGCGTTGCTTCCTCCTTCCTAATTGTTTGATGGTTATGCTTACCAGCAAAACACTGATGAAATTCGGACACATTTTCGTCATCGGTGAGAGATTGTTAAATCGATGATTAGAGCGCACATACATATCATAACACATTATTACCCTGAAACCTCGGCGTACTCGGTGTTTGTTTCACCAAGCAAATTTGATCGATGTGAGAGTCCGAAAATTCTCTCACTCGTCGGAGTGCACAACAATAATTACACGTTGCTCTTCGAGTATTGTCGTAAGCATAACCACCGCATTACAAACGTCAAATTAAAACAGTTGGAAAATTAAAAACAGTGCAGGGTCATAAAAATGAATTTTTTTAGTGTCGGCTAAAAATCAGTACAAATCAGTACACAATCCAAAATATCAGTATTTCTTAAGGTTTTTAAAACCATCAGTACGGGGCACGAAAAATCAGTATTGTACTGATCAAATCAGTACGTCTGGCAACCCTAACTATGCACAACTGCCAAGAGCTACATATGTAGCTTACTTGCTTCCAGCGGCTCGTGGTTCAAAGTTTGAAACTTATATGTACATTTGTGTGTTTGTATGTTCGCGGAAATTCGGTGGCATTTAACAACCAACATAAATTTAGCGTTGCAGTTGAAATTGAAAAGTTTTGTATAAAATTTGTTGCAGCGCAAGTAAGTGAATGCTCATGTATGTATATAGTGAATGATTTCTACACGATTTTGGGGGGGGGCTAAACATGCAGTAGTCGCTCGCTGCTTAGCGTTGACCTCATGAGTTCAATGCTAGATTACTTGACTCCTTTTACTGTCTCATTTTCTGCTTAGGCTTCTTCTACTGCCTCTTGTGTTTTAACATGGCGTCCTAATCATTATCATTATCACCACTTGTTTCTTCTTCTTCCTCGTCGTCGTCTTCCTCTTCTTCTTTTTCTTCTTCTTCACCTTATTCTTCTTCCGCCTAATGACTATTATTTTCAAGATTTTCTTCGGGTAATCAAGATATTACTTGGCACATGGCGATATCGACATCTTGTTGAGCATACAACCTTAAATTAAGTACCTATAACTCAAAGGTCATATAAGTACGTACATACATATGTATCTAGATGTACAGTGGCATTCAAACTGATCGGGCTTAAACTTTTATTTTCTTAATTAGTATACATACATTGTGCTTTCAATATAAACTTTTTGCAAAAGCTCCAGAAATTTCATTAAATTTAGACGCATAGTGTATCTGAACTGATAAAGAGAATAACCTCCAAACAAGGTCCTTTTACCAAAGATTTGTGATAAAGGTACCATAGGGAATACTAATAGTACTCAAAGCTATCATTAACAGGGTTTACTCATGCACAAAAACGAAAAGTAATTAAGAAATTTAAACTAAATTAATTAAAATTAGCAGCTTTCACTGAAGGTAGGAAACTTTTACTGACACCAAGAAGCTTGCGCTGGGGCTACATAGCTTTCATTGAAGCTACATAGCTTTTACTGCAAGAAAATTGAAAGGAAAAGCTTTCACTAAAGGTAGGAACCTTTACGTACTGAAGCTACAAAGCTTTCACCGAAGCTACCAAAATTTTACTAGGAGAGAATTGAAGTTAGAAGCTTTCGCTAAAGGTATGAAGCTTTTACTAAATATACGAAGCTTTCACTGAAGCTACAAACCTTTCACTGAAGCTATAAAACTTTAAGTAGAAGGCAATCAAAATTAGAAGCTTTCACTAACGGTATGTACCTTTTACTGAAGATAAGAAGCTTTCACGGAAGTTACAAAGCTTTCACTGAAGCTACAAAACTTTAACTAGAAGGGAATTGAAATTAGAAGCTTTCACTAAAGGTATGCTGCTTTTACTAAAGATACGAAACTTTCACGGAAGTTGCAAAGATTTCACTGACACTACAAAGATTTTATTGGAAGATAATTGAAATGTGAAGTTTTCACTAAATATAGGGAGCTTTTACTGAAGTTACGAAGCTTTCACTGAAGCTACAACAACTTTACTAGGAGTGAAATGAGAAGCTCTCACTTAAGGTAGGAAGCTTTTACTGAAGCTATGAAGCTTTCACAAACAAGAAAATGGTCAAAGATGGCTAATATAATGACTAATAATTTCCAGTATAAAAAATTGCGATTTTTTGTCAAACAAATTTGTTGGTCACTGTATTCTGAATACATAATATATATGGGTATGTACGTAGGAACGTACATGTATTTAAATTTACAATTATATAGTAAATACTCTTGTGGTTTACTCGTAATGCTTTCGTAAATCTGTGCATCTACTTATATTCATATACATATGTAGCCATGTACTTAAACTTTACTACAGTGCAATGTTTTTGTGAGGCTTTTCCTGATGCTGCTGCTGCTCCTCCTTTGTCCTTACAAGTTTTGCTGGCATCAAATATATTTGGCGGTGTTCCATTTCGCGGTGTCGCGTGGTTTTCAACAACAGCTGCCAAGACAAATATGCACCGTTGAGTTGAGTGCATCGAATTTAACCACAACGGCATTTTTGGCAGTGGTTTTTGTGAAATTATTCTTTGATTTAAACAAACGACTACTGTGAGACGCTCCACTACTTAATATGTAAAATACACAAAGGAAAAATGTGTTGAAATGTGAATGAGCTTAAAACTATAAATACAGTTTTTTTTAATTTAAATTTGTCAAAGATTTGATTTAGAAAGAGTGCTTTTGTTTTATTTACACTGCAGATTTTCATGAAAATTTAAGGCCTCACCAAAAGTCTTCGGCATTTGACTCAATCAACAAATATGTGTGTTAATTTAAAAGCTCAAAGCGATTATAATCCCTTATTAGAGTTGCTGAGAAACAATCAAAATTTGAAACAAACTTTTCTAAACCGAAAAAATTTTCACCTGTCAACATTTTGTAAATTAATGACTCAGAACATTAACTAAATCATTGAGCAACTCGTTATGTATTTAATACTCGTCAACATTTTTTTATCAATTTTCTGGATTTGGGCGCGAAAAGTTTTTGAAAACTTTTGTTAAAATATCCATACACATTCTTCACTTCCCTTCCACACAAAAAGTTCAGTGCGAAGAGTCTATAAATATTAAATTAAATTTTAAACGCAGTGTAGACACAGCAACAAACAATTTACTTATAACAAACACGTGCACACATTCGCAACCGTCAAATGCCAATGGTGTGAGAGCTATAAACGGTATTTTAGGGGGTAGTGTGTGAGAGGTGGTTTGTTGCCACTCGCTTGTTGTAATGATGCCACACGCGCGGGGGCAGTAAGAGCGCACGGTTTGTCACGAGGTTCATCGTCGGTGTGGTTGTGGCTTATCTTTTATACGTTCACCTGTCACACAGGCATAATTTATTATCATAATTTGTAAACCAGAAAATTCTTCAATCGCTCTCCAGAGCGTTAATGGTTGCGAATAGTGGTTGGTGGCGGTGGTTTGTGATGGTGGCGGTGGTGAGCCTCTGAGGTAGTTGTTCATACATATAGATACTTTTATGATGTGTGGCGCATACTTGTGCGCTAGTTTGTGATTGGATACTGAGATTTATTTTATACGGGTTATGCTTAATACTAATGGTATTATAATTTTAGTACAGACTAGCAAAAACTCGTCCCGCTTCGCTGCAATAAATCACACTATGCCACTGCCTATCAATTTCCTTACCACTCTCCATCTCTCGTTACCGCTCTCTCCTCCCCTTACGTTCGCTATCAACAATATTCCGTGGTGATCCAGCTCCACATATCGGTCTATATAATAATAATCGGATCAGGTATCTCGGGAACCGATTGAGATATCCATATAGCATGAAATAGAAGAGGAAGAGGTTAATTGAACGGAATTATATATGGTCTAAATTCTCAGGCGAGTTCATTTCTTGTAACCGAGTTTTTCATTACATAAAACATGTGCCAAAAACGAACAGAATCGGATCATATATACGGATTTGCAAACGTAGCGACTCCAGCGCCATCTAGCGAGAAAAATATAGCCTATGTCGAGGCGACTTATCAAAAGAGTAAACTGTAAAAATTTGGTGAAAATCCGTTCAGTATCTTTTGAGCCATTTCCTCACATAAAAACCCCCTACAATTTTGTATATACCTAGAAGAAAATAATAAAGATTTTGTAGCTCTAGAACAGACATCGGTATTTTGACTCATACGAGTAAATGAGGCACATCATACACATTTTACTAATGTAGCGCAAATTGATCTGCGTTCCCCAACACAATTTCTCTATGTTCTAGAGCCGGCTTTGGACCAATTCTGTGTATCAGGTTGTTAGAAAAATCGGTGGATTCCCTTGATTTCTAGGATATAACTGAGCTGCCGGCGGATAAGCTTCTCAATCTCACAAGTTGTAGTTAGTTATCTAAGTCAGACGCCTATCAGCTGCCTCTGGGATTGGATATGAGAAAATTTTCTCCCGTATATGCATTGCCATATGTGGAGACTTAAATATAGATTTATATTAGACTAAATGGAGTATGAAAACAGTTAAAATACCAGCTCATATTCTGAGAGCCATAGATGAATTTACTTGGCTTTGAGGTTATGAAGAATGCCGAGCTGTTAGTTATTATTTCGCATAAATAACCCCTTTGTTGAACTATTAGGCCACTGGATCTCAATATAATTTCAATCATTATGAAAATATGCCAAAGCTGCTGCAACTCTGAGTTGAATATATTATCTTCAGTTTACAACGTGGTATCATATATTTGAATGAATGTATGCTATAATAGTTAAAACAAAAAGTAAAACCCACCGCTTTAAACTATCTGTGTGAAAGTGCTGAATGCGCCATTTTATAATTTATCACCTATATATGTATTTATGAATTATGTATTATTTATATGCGCCAAACATTTTCGCTGAAAAATGAAAGATAGACATGCATGTGCAAGAATTTGCCCTGTAAGGTAAGGGAGCTTTAGCGTCGTATGATATTGAAGACATTTTTTTGTCAAATGTCAAAATATGATGGAATATAATATTAGAGGTTTTAAGTGGCCGCTGTGGTGCAGTGGGTAGAGTGCTCGCCTGCTATGCCAGAGGTCTCGGGTTCAAACCACGGTCCGAGCAAAACACCAAAAATTTTTCTAATTTGTAAAAATCCAATTGTTGGGTTTTTTAAGAGCAGCGGTCACCTCTCGGCAGTGGGCGGCATACCCTCCGAGAGTATTTCTGCCATGAAAAAAGCTTCTCACAAAAAATGCATTCGCCGTTCGGAGCCGGCATAAAACTGTAGGTCCACCCAATTAGTAGGAAAAACAAAAAGGAGCACACCTCGAATTGGGAGAGAAGCTCGGCCATAAAACTCGTCAGAGTTATAATAGCGCCATTGTATCTATATATATAAAAATGGTGTAAAAAATGTTACTAACCTCATCAGATGAGAACGGCTGGACCGATTTCTGTAAAATTTTTCGTCAGTTGTTAGTATTCTCGAGGAGATGGTTCGTAGGGAAGAAAATTTTGGAAAATCCCCCCGGAAAAGTCCGAAAATTGGAAAAATCGATGTGTATGTGTGTATGTGTGCATCTGTGGATGTGTGTCCTTTATAAACTCCCAAAGTAACCAACCGTTCTTTATGAAATTTTCACAGTAGATTCATGTGGTGTTAGTGCATATAGTAGGGTATTAGAATTTCGAAAAAGTGGAAGCTTCCCGGAATACAGGCCTAAATGAGGACCCAGATCGATCCAGCAAGTCTTCGAGCAATATTGGTATCAAATGAAAGGTGTTGAACAGGCCTTCAACATAAAGTTATTTTCATTGCGATACCTAGGCCGGGTTCCCAGATATGGGTTAAAACGTAGGACCGAGTGACCCTGGAAAGTTTCTGAGCGTTATTGGTATCAAATGAAAGCTGTTGAGGATGACTTCAACAAAGAGCTTTTTAAATAGTGATATCTAGGCCGGGTTCCAAGATTTGTGTAAAAGCGTGGACCCGGATAACCCCTGAAGTATTTCAAGCGATATTGGTAGCAAATGAAAAGCGTTGAGCAGGCTTCCACATACAGCTTTTTTCATTGTGATTTCTAAGGCTTTTTTCCAGAGATGGCTAAAGTAGTGGGCCCGGATGGTGATGGACGGTCCCGGTAAGGTAAAGGTAGGTAGCTATAGGGATATGTATAGGGATAGGGATAGAGATAGGGATAAGAATAGGGATGGGAATAGGGATAGGGATAGGGATAGGGATAGAGGGACAGGGATAGGGATAGGGATAGGGATAGGGATAGGGGTAGGGATAGGGATAGGGATAGGGATAGGGATAGAGATAGGGATATGGATAGGGATAGGGATAGGGATAGGGATAGGGATAGGGAGAGGGAGAGGGAGAGGGAGAGGGAGAGGGATAGGGATAGGGATAGGGATAGGGATAGGGATAGGGATAGAGATAGGGATAGGGATAGGGATAGGGATAGGGATAGGGATAGGGATAGGGATAGGGATAGGGATAGGGATAGGGATAGGGATAGGGATAGGGATAGGGATAAGGATAGGGATAGGGATAGGGATAGGGATAGGGATAGGGATAGGGATAGGGATAGGGATAGGGATAGGGATAGGGATAGGGATAGGGATAGGGATAGGGATAGGGATAGGGATAGGGATAGGGATAGGGATAGGGATAGGGATAGGGATAGGGATAGGGATAGGGATAAAGATTGAGATTGAGATTGAGATTGAGACTGAAATAGAGATAGGGATTGAGATAGAGATAGGGAACGGGGGAAGTAGGTTTGTCGCGGCGAATATAACTATAACTTTTATTCAGAGAATAGACAATTTTTTATTATTCGCATTCATTAAGATGGACTCTAAAATAATGGTTAGCAATACGGTAATCAAAGACTTTTCTTTAGGCTTCATAGGAATAAATTTTAGCGGAACAACGTCTGCCGGGTCAGCTAGTTATATATATTATTATATAAGTGGAAAACTGTGCTTGCAAAGATTTTTTTTGTTTGCTTTATTTCTTTGAACATTATCTGCTTATGAAACTTTAAATTAAGATATAGTAGTAACAAAGTTTAGAATAATAAATGCAAAAACTGTCACACGTGTAACTTAATGCGTTGGAAAAGTACATGAAAAAATTATGAGGAGCCTCAGAGCGTCATAGAAACATGAATGCAAAAGAATTTAGCAGCTCCATACTTAGATCACTGAAACGCTAGTCTGACATACTTTTTGAAGAAGAGAAAGAATTTTTTAGTCTTGAAATTTATTTCTTGAAGCTGGCGACAGAAGTGTCACTTGTCACATCTTTGGCGTTACGAGTAGCAATAGTTATTATCGAAGAAGATTCAATGAGCAACTCTACTAGTTTTGGGATTAAAAATATAGCTTCTCCGTACCGCCAGTCCATGCTATCGCAGTTGATTTCGTGTAAAGTGCTGCTGTTTGATGAATAAAAAGTTAAATTCAGCACAAACAGGAAGTCAGAAAGTCCATAAATCATTTAATAGCAGCAGCCTTTGCAAGCTTGTCTAGGAAGTGAATATTGAGTTGGTTTTTGTTGAATTCTGGAGTATTTTGTTTTGCAAATACGTATGTAACACTACATACATATATGTATGCATAGGCAAGCACTTGTGTGCAATGATTGAAAGTTTAAGTGTTGAAATTGTGAAGTCGTTGACTTTGGTTGAAGTGTTAGGCGATTTAAAAAAAAAAGAAATAATTGCAAAAAAAAAAAGCAAGCCAACACGCACACGAATATGAGTAAATATATACAGTGCTGAGGAATATAGTATAAGTACATAATCAGGTTGTGGCATAGATGCCTTGGAACGGAATGGAATGGAATGGGATGGGATGGGTGGAAGGGAATCGATTGGAATGGAATGCGATGGAATGAATAGAATGGAGTGGAATGGAATGGAATGGAGTGGAATGGAATGGAATGGAATGAAATGGAATGGAATTGTGGTAGGCCGGAATAACTGCGTCTTTCCCAAAGCTCTCACGCATATTTGCCGATTCTACTTAAAGCCTTTAGAAAGGATCAGGATGTAGATGAAAATGTAGGATAGTGGAATCAGAATTCCTCTGCATACTTCACGTGCAGTTTCTCTTATAAATCTGAGAGTGAAAGAATATGCATCCGCCATTCTCAGGACATATGAAAATGCGCAATATTAGTCTAGCGAAAGCCGGACAGGTGCAGAGAAAGCCAGACTCTGTGCCGTCGTCATCATACTCCTTCAGAACGCATAAGCATAATAACCTCTCGATGATGCCTATGCTGCCCATGCTGTCCACATGGATTGTGTACTGTCATATACCCCACAAGGTCCCGAAGCTACCACCTTCTCTGCGTGAGTAGGAGGTTTGCTACCTCTCTGTGAGGTTTTACGGAAAGAACTGTGTAATGTTACAGCAATCTGTAGAGTTCCAGCGTTTCCCGTGAGTTTCTCTCATGCAATTTCTGATATACTACACAGTGCCTACTATAATTGGTGCTATGATTGATTGGTTGCGATCCAGTTGGTTGTTCCGCTTATCCGCATTTTGCCAACTCATCGACGAGTTCGTTACCTCGAACACCGCAGTGTTCGGCTACCGACATAAGTTGAAGTTTATTCCATTTTGCTACGTAGCCAAGCTTCAATTTACCTTCGTGAAGAATTTTTGAAGAAGTACGCACAGTTTCCAGTGGCTTCAGTGCAGCCTGGCTGTCACTGTAGATAGAAATTTGGTGTCTACGCCACCACTCACCATCATGCTGCTGCTTTTAGTATGGCATAAATCTCCGACTGAACAACCGTCTCCATTATACCTAAAGCAGAATGGCACCCACCTGAAGTCAAGCTCCAGGTGCCAGCCGTATCCAGTGCCATATTCCGTTTTTGGTTCGTCTGTGTAGTTGATTTTCTTCGGTCATCCCAGTAGCGCTTAGTTGCCTTGGGTTTTGTACCTGGAGGCACGGTGGAAGCCATTGCCTCGCAAGTCGATACAGTTTGTGAGGCACTGTTGGAAATAACTAAATATGCAATACCCATAGACCTTTTTAGCTTTAATAAAATACCCGAACTTCACTTTTTCACTTTTGTTCAATTTTTTTTTTTTTTCTTAAATGCAAAAAACTCCGAATCACAATTTAAACTGCTTACTTACTTAATATTGTACACTACTGTACCTTTGTAAATATCTCTGAATATGTGCATTTTTGTGTCTCCTTCTTCTTCTTTTTTGATTAATCAGGCTAAAAAAGAGACTACATGTCAAATGTAAGACAATCACTCCACAGCCAGTGAAGCGTACGGCAGCGGCACATTCTTCAAGCACCAAGCCAAGCAAGCCTTTGAAGTCAAGTGGCATCGTCTACTGCTCAGTAGCAGACTGGCCAAGTAACAGCGAGTGTCACGACGTCTTTGGCGTGTTGCAACATCATTAGGCTCATTAGACAGCTTGAATGTCTTGCTGACTACCTCTACTTGCCTTCTCACCTGCCCAAAACCCACTATCCCTAGCACTAAGAGTACATATTTGCAAGCACATCCAGCAACGACGCCTTGATGACAAGGTAAATTGGATGGAGACGTGTTTTTTATAGAAAAGTAGGCTAAATGGTTGAATACTAATGACTTTACAAATAAGTGTGAAATGGAACTTCGCGGTAATGTTCCGCAAATGTAAATTAGGGAAGGGGGAGAATATGTCAAGAAGAAGGAGAAGAAGAAAAAGTTAGAAGAAGAAGAAATAAGTAGAAAAAGAAAGAGAAAAAAGTAGAAGAGAAAGAAGAAAGAAGGCAAATATTTGAGCGAGGCGAGGCGAGACGGCTAAGAGGTAATGAGTTGGTATAGCTTGTCCCAATTAAAGTGTCATCAGTTCAGTGACAACTTGCCGCGCGTGACATAAATACATAGTCAGAGTGTTCGTAGAGTCGAAAGGGGCAAACTACCGTTGTAGCTGCTGGAATTTCAAGCCTACAACCTAACACAAGCGGCTTCCTAGTCGAAAAACGAACATTGCATGTCAACTGTCAGCTAGCGCCACAGTCTGATGTGCCGTCTACCGTGTTGCATTTACTATAGAACTTATATATGTATCTAACAGCTACCACGGTCTACAGTAAGTCGTACGCCAGTCGCCGCTCTGTCAGCGCTACTTTACTCTAACCATCATGTGTCGTCCGCAGCTGACGTTGTGCGCTGTGCTGTCGCCAAGCAGCCAGACAGCCAACCAGTCAGCTAAGCAACCAGCCAAAATTGCTGCTAATGACCGCTAACACCTTTGCGTGTCAAAATACGCACACACACACACACACACATACGAAGAGTAATTAAAAGTACTATAAATAAAATCACGATCATTAAATTTAGCTCAATTCGAAAGTATCTACCGTGACATGCAACGTTAGCTACATACATATGTACATTAACACATCCTAAACCAGTGTTGCCACATTTTCGCGTAGTTTTATCGGAATTGTTCAGCTGTCAGCATGTTTATTTTTTTCACGTTATACATACCTATTAATAATATATTAATTCACGCTTTAAACGAGTTGTAAATATATACTCAGAAGGTGCTCGATGTAGCTTGGTTGATGGGGTCGTACGAGCTTTGCTAATTAAGTTTCGTAGTCTGTAGTTAGGCGGCAGATGTCGCACTAAAATCAATCTCAGAACGTGGTCCTCGAGGATATAGCATTTTGAGTTCAAATGAAACCTTTTTCAAGTCAAGTGAAACTTTTTTCAAGTCAAGTGAAACCTTCTTCAAGTCAAGTGAAACCTTTTTCAATTGAAATTAAACCTTTTTCAACGGAAACAAAATCGAAAAAAGTTTAATTTCGATTGAAAAAGGTTCCACTTGACTTGAAAAAGGTTTCAATTCGCTTGAAAAAGGTTTCAGTTCGCTTGAAAAAAGTTTCACTTGACTTGAAAAAGGTTCCACTTGACTTGAAAAAAGTTTCACTTGACTTGAAAAAGGTTTCATTTGACCTGAAAATGCTATAACATATTCTTTTTGTCGTTTGGAATGATTAAACGGAAATGGTGCAGAAGACGAAGGGCAAGCCATCCAGTACTCCCGCACTTAATTGCCAAAACTCGTAGCACAAATTCAACAACTCCCTAAAAACACAATTCACTTCACTCCCTCAACACCTTTTACTTCCACCGATTGCTTTCTTCTTCCTTTAGTTTGATTAACTAACGCTTTAAGTTTTTCGTTTTCCTATTTCGTCTTGCTCAGTAGCATAAGCTTATGGATAAAGTCTTTTATGCAGCACATTCCTGTGGCATATAACCTTATGAAACACACACATATATATGTATGTACCTCCACCTATAAGCTGCTAGTACGTGTTTTGTCTAGTAAATATGCTGTTAGGTGTGATTAATTGGCATTGCTCAAAAATGTAATAAATTATTGAGTAATCCCGTATATGAAGTTGTAGTAACCTCCCCCCAACCATCGCTACATACTTTGCGTAAAGCTTAGAAGTTTCTACTACGTGCAGTATCGTGCATTTTTGTGTGTCTTGTATATGAGGACGTTTGTTTGTCGGAGATATACGATATTTCATCACTTTTTGTTCACGTTCCAAAAATATGTATGTTGGGTATCACTATATTAATATGTACATATGTGCATTAGGGTGTTCCCCAAATGTATGTGGACAAATTTTATAACAGATTTCCTCAACCTCATCCCCTAGTTCAATACAAATACGAGTATAACCGAAGATAACCAGAGACCCATAATAACTGTTATCGAAATATTTTTAGACAAGAAAGTCAGAATCAAAATTTCGCCGTAGACGAAAAATTTTGATTTTTGATATTTCTGAAGTTCTCTCGACCTCCTCTCCAAGAATCAGACATGATTTTTATTTTTCTAACTTTTTCGGAAAAAGTCCGATATTAACTGTTAAAAGTTGACTTTTATTTTTTCAGTCAAAAATAAAAGGCAATTTGAAATTACAAAGAGACCGTAATTACGACGAGTCCATTGATACCAAATTTACCCTATTCGGGCTAACGGTCTCTTTGTAATTTCAAATTGACTTTTATTTTTGCCGGAAAAAATAAAAGTCACATTTTAACAGTTATAGTCTGCCGCAAAAATTAAAGTCAAAAAATAACTTTTAAATCATAACTTTTATCATAAAAGTCATAACTGGTTGGGTCCCTGAAGATAACACATACACATTTTAGTCCCGATCGAAGACGATTAAGAGGTGTCACACCGGTATCAAAATTAAGTTTACGATTGTTACCTCTCTGCTCCAGCTCTTAGCCATTTTCAATCTAATCGAAGATTTATATCTGATATCCTTGAGCGCATTACTATCAGTTTTGGGCACTAGATATAAATTTTTTTTATTCAATTAAGTCTTTTGAGTCTTTATAGAGTTTTCCGAAATTTGACCCCTGCGCAATATCCCTTAACTGTCGCCGATCGTTACCAATATGTGATATCCTGGACTGTGCTGTTACCGATAGAGACGGTATATATATATTAAGCCAGAGCGATTTACTAAACTATATCATGCCATCGAAATTGTGATTCTAAACATTGTTTTTGAGTAGAAAACTCTTCCAAGACATTTGTCTAAAATTAATTTTGATGTGCCGGAATTTGATTTTTATGGACCAAGACGGATTTCTGAAAATCAAAAATGGACAAAAATTGCCCAAAAATTAGCCAGGCCAATTTGCACATCAAAATCAAACAAAATTTTATGCTAAAGCCAAATATGAGTTCGGAATTTAAATGGTATGATTAATTTTCGAGACATAGACTGGTGTCCGTTTTTGGAGACTGAAAGCCCAACATCGCATATTTTCGTTTCCAGATTAACTCTTGCAGTGTATAATTTATCTTAAATTTCTTGCAGATGACTTAAAGTTAATAAAATATTTTAAAATTATAATTTTTCTTCCGGTATAAAAGTAGTAGAATGCACTCTTTTTTCTTTAGCCCAAAATCGCGGTATGGGATCTCTATGTTATAGTCATCCGATATCGATGATTTTCGCTGACAGCGCTTTGCGTGCAGTAAGTGCTCCAAATACAAAATTTTAGAAATTTAGCTGCATAATTGGAGAGTTATTTCCCAAAACGTAGATTTATTTTTTTACTTTTTTCAATCTTAACGAAAATCAAGGTTGCTCACACGCCATAGGGTACGGCTGGAAGCAAAAAAAAAAAAAAATTAAAATAAATTTCCCTGCATGCAAATAGCCCCGGTCTAATAGATATGTGACATTTTTGCGCTTGCAATGGCTTTCGCTTAAATTGAAAAAAAAAATCTTGAAATCAAAAATTAGCAAATTTTTTTTTGAATTTCTTCAAATTGAGAGTAAAGGTTTTATTTTCCGGATCAGTTTGTCAAAAAGTACTACCAGGGACCGTAACGGTTATAAGTGATATCCAAAAAGTTGATTTTTAACGATTATTTTCTGAGTTTTATTTTTTGATCAGAAAATAAAAGTTTTTTCTTGAGTTTTATTTTTCGATCAGAAAAAGTTTGAGTTTTATTTTTACCTCAGAAAATAAAAGTTTTTTTCTGAGTTTTATTTTTCGATCAGAAAATAAAAGTTAGTTTTTGAGTTTTATTTTTCCCTCAGAAAATAAAAGTTATTTTTTGAGTTTTATTTTTCGATCAGAATATAAAAGTTGTTTTTTGAGTTTTATTTTTCCTTCAGAAAATAAAAGTTATTTTTTGAGTTTTATTTTTTTGCTCAGATAATAAAAGTTATTTTTTGAGTTTTATTTTTTTGCTCAGATAATAAAAGTTTATTTATAAATTTTACGTATTTATGTGACGCGAGCACATATATACTATTAAAAATGTAATTTTATGTATGTATGTGAGTAGGGTACATAAATATGTAGCATTTAGAAACTCTGTAGGACAGAAATAAAGTTGTTGTATGTGAATCATTTACTTAAATCTAATAACTTTAAAGGAGCAATTCTTGTATATATATGTATATATATATGTGTATATTAAGGTGGAGTGAAATCATATGGAGATTTTTTGTTTGTTCTTTTTTTGAACGTACCAGCAATGAAAAGTTGCCTTTATACGAGTTAATGAACCCCACAAAATTTTATCGCGATAGGATGACGTTTTGAACTGCCCCCAGCCCCGCAAAGTTGAAAGCAATAAGCACGATCTGGTACAAATATGAAATTTTGAAAATTATAAAATCAAAAAACTAAGTATGAGGATTGATAAAGATGGCTAAGCTGAGTATTAAAGTGAATTTTTTTTTTTGGAAACAACAACAACAAAAGTTATTAAAGGTCAAAGTTTATATTATGCATTTTTTAAATTGCAATTACTTAAAAAATACTGAACCGATTTCGAATATTTTTATACCATTCGATAGGCATTTTGATTCCCTTTAATATGATATACATTTTATATATGAAAAGTAAGGGGGGTAAAAGGGGGGTTGACCCCCGCAGGGGGGTGTTATGGAACCCACATAAAATGTATATCAAATTAAAGGGAATCAACATACCTATCGAATGGTATACAAATATTCGAAATCGGTTCAGTAGTTTTTAAGTAATTGCAATTTAAAAATGCACAATATAAACTTTGGCCTTTAATAACTTTTGTTGTTGTTGTTTCCAAAAAAAATAAATTCACTTTAATACTCAGCTTAACCATCCTTATCAATCCCCATACTTCGTTTTTTTATTTTATAATTTTCAAAGTTTCATATTTGTACCAGATCGTGCTATTTTTTCAACTTTGTGAGGCTGGGGGCACCTCTAAACATGCGAGTAGGTCAATAAAATTTTACAGGCTTATTACTGGGCTAGAAAGCTTCCGTTCTGGCTTTGGAACAAATTGAATTTCCAAAAAAAAAGTTTCACTCCACCTTAGTGTATATGTATATATACATGTATGTATATATACATATATCTTATATTATAAATGTGAAATGGAAATTGTGTTTAAACTCAATTGGCGAGAAAACCGCTGAACGGATCCTCACGAAACTTTGCGCACCTAGGTATATTCACCCGTTAATTGCTATAGGCATATTTTTAATCTGATTAAAAGTCAGGGATGGGCAACTCCCATACAAAATTTTCAGTTTTTTCGTAATATCTCTTGAAATATTTGTACTAGAATAATGAAAATTTTTGGGAAGGAATAATACAAAAATATATACTCAACGGTTAAACAATTTAGGTCTTGGTAAAGCAGGGATGGGCACTCTCCTCCCATATAAACTGAAATTTTCACATCGAATATCTTTGGAAATATTTGTAGTAGGGTACTGAAAACTGGTGTGAGGGCATGTGAGATAACTATGTATTAAACGGGTAAAACTGCTAGGTCATGGTAAAGCAGGGATGGGCACCTCCCATACAAACTGAAATTTTCACATCGAATATCTCTGGAAATATTTGTTGTAGGGTACTGAAAACTGGTGTGAGGGCATGTGAGATAACTATGTATTAAACGGGTAAAAACGCTAGGTCTTGGTAAAGCAGGGATGGGCACCTCCCATACAAACTGAAACTTTCACAGCGAATATCTCTGGAAATATTTGTAGTAGGGTACTGAAAATTGGTGTGAGGGCATGTGAGATATCTATGTATTAAACGGGTAAAAACTCTAGGTCTTGGTAAAGCAGGGATGGGCACCTCCCATACAAACTGAAATTTTCACAGCGAATATCTCTGGAAATATTTGTAGTAGGGTACTGAAAACTGGTGTGAGGGCATGTGAGATATCTATGTATTAAACGGGTAAAAACGCTAGGTCTTGGTAAAGCAGGGATGGGCACCTCCCATACAAACTGAAACTTTCACAGCGAATATCTCTGGAAATATTTGTAGTAGGGTACTGAAAATTGGTGTGAGGGCATGTGAGATATCTATGTATTAAACGGGTAAAAACGCTAGGTCTTGGTAAAGCAGGGATGGGCACCTCCCATACAAACTGAAACTTTCACAGCGAATATCTCTGGAAATATTTGTAGTAGGGTACTGAAAACTGGTGTGAGGGCATGTGAGATAACTATATATTAAACGGGAAAAACACTAGGTCTTGGTAAAGCAGGGATGGGCACCTCGCATACAAACTGAAACTTTCACATCGAATATCTCTGGAAATATTTGTAGTAGGGTTCTGAAAACTGGTGTGAGGGCATGTGAGATAACTATGTATTAAACGGGTAAAAACACATAGGTCTTGCTACAGCAGGGATGGGCACCTCCATTACAGACTGAAATTTTTACAGCGAAAATCTCTTGAAATATTTATAGTAGGGTACTGAAAATTGGTGTTGGGCATATGAGATAATTACGTACTGAACGGACAAAAAAAAAAATAAGAAAACTATCTTTGACGTCAAGAATGATATTTTTCTATGTAACTTTTTTGGACTAACTCAATATGCTAATATTTTTAAAAGCAAGTGGTGTGAAACCCGCGGGTAACCTCTAGTGTATATATATACAAGAATTGCTCGTTTAAATTTATTAGATTTAAGTAAATGCTTCACATACAACAACTTTATTTCTGTCCTTCTACAGAGTTTCTAAATGATACATATTATGTACCTAATCACATACATACATAAAATTACATTTTTAATAGTATATATGTGCTCGCGTCACATAAATACGTAAAATTTATAAATAAACTTTTATTATCTGAGCAAAAAAATAAAACTCAAAAATTAACTTTTATTTTCTGATCGAAAAATAAAACTCAAAAAATAACTTTTATTTTCTGAAGGAAAAATAAAACTCAAAAAATAACTTTTATATTCTGATCGAAAAATAAAACTCAAAAAATAACTTTTATTTTCTGAGGGAAAAATAAAACTCAAAAAATAACTTTTATTTTCTGATCGAAAAATAAAACTCAGAAAAAAACTTTTATTTTCTGAGGGAAAAATAAAACTCAAAAAATAACTTTTATTTGCTGAGGGAAAAATAAAACTCGGAAAATAACGATTAAAAATCAATTTTTTTTATAAAAATCGAAAAAATAAAAGTTGATGTAAAGTCTGCGTTACGGTGATTACATCTGTGTACTTCTTTTGCGTTTAGCGTTTCTCCTTCAGTATGATTTTTTTAGTCAAAATTTAAAAAATAACGATTATTTGCAATCCCTGAGTACTACATATATAAGAAAAATGCTTACAACTAAGCGATTCTTGTATTGCGAATGTTACAATTACAGCTGGCAGCAGGGAAAGAGGGAGGCCTCCATTACGCTAGAAACAGAATGACTTGGCCTATTTTCATGACAAAAAACATTAGGCCAAAAAATAGCAAGAAATTGCATCTCAGGAAGCCATGCAGAGACCAATAAACAGATAAATAAATTTATATTACAAAATACATTTTTAATTTACTTTCCAACCCCACAAGAAAAAGCTAAAAGATATGCATTGCATATCGCTTGCATTAAATTCATAACCCATTTTGATATGCAAAATGTATGGCTACGCTTATTTATTGCCATGCCATGCGGTCTCTCTCTCAACCACAAGTGGCGCGCGCGAAACTTATCGCTGCTGTTTAAAATGTTGACCTCCTCACGTGATGCTGCCCCATATTGTATGTACAGTTCATATGCTCGCTTGAATATTGTTTTTGGATGTCACAGCACTTGAAAATATTTTTTAAACATTTTTCGCCATTTTTAACGAACTCTCCATGTCTAGCTTATGATCGGGTACTGAGCGCCCATATGCCGCAAGTCGTTAGTGTGCGGTTGTTTGTTTTTGTTTTTTTTTTTTTAGTTTTTTGTGTTCTTTAGTAGCATAACATGAAACAATCATATTTTCTGGCGAATGTTTTTGGTTTTTTTTTTCTTTACTTATTATTATTATTATTATTTATTATTTTCGCTCATAGAATATTACAGTAAATTCTTACAATTAACCCGCGAAGCTTGATGCTTGTCTGCAGGTACATTCAATTAATTAACAAAGTATTCTTACAAATAGTCTTTAGCAGTGACAATAATTTTATCATACATATTTTTTCATAACAGTAATTAAAATACATATATAACATATAATTATCATACATAAACTAACACTAACAAGAAAGGATAACATATAAAATATAAAATAATAAGATACAGAAGGAAATATCTACAATAAGCTTTTCATATAATTTTTAAGTAAATTCTTTCTATTAGGACCTTTAGGCAGATTCAGTAAATCTAATGGTAACTCATTTAAAAAGGTGGGCACTAGACAGGACAGAGTGTTTTTTGAGTACTTATTTAAGAATCTAGGTACTTGTAGCCTATTTTCGGTTTGACTTCTTGTGCCAATATTATGCCTGATTGGTATTTGAAACTTCTTTTCATCATAAAACTCATTTAAAACCGTGATTTTAAAAATGGACTTTACGTCAAGGATCTCTAATTCTCTGTTCAGTGATGAGCCAGTAGTCGGAATGTTTTTCTTTTTGGCTAATATTTTGAGATTGTAGTTCTGACTGGATTGTATTTTGTTGCAACATTTGGGAGTACCCCAAGCTGTGATCCCGTACCTTATATATGATTCTGAGAGCGCCATGTACGCTTGAAAAAGAACAGCGTAATTACTACAATAACTAAGGTGCTTCAAGCTATATGAAGATTTTCTCAACTTGCTTCGCAAATATATCAAGTGTTCATTCCAGTTGAAGTGTTCGTCAAGGATTATACCTAAGTATTTGTACGTCCGCACCACTTCAATGTAAGTATCACACTCACAAACAGTTTTTGATTTATGTATGCATTCAATGTTGTGGAATCGCATGTTTATACATGACGTAGGTAAATGTGGCGGTCTTATATGCATTACTTTTGTTTTTACTGCGTTAATTAACAACCCGTTGTCATGTGACCATTTAGTTATTATGTCAAATTTTCGTTGGAGTGTGTTCGCTGCAACTGTAATGTCTTTATGCGATACTAAGATTGTGGTGTCGTCAGCATAAGCAAAAACATCACAGTTTTTTAAATTTTGCATCATGCTGTTTGCGTACAGAAGGTATAGTATCGGGCCTAACTTTGATCCTTGAGGAACGCCATGTGAAACCGGAATTTCAGCACTAAATTGATTACATATTTTCACCCTATATTGCCTGAATTCTAAGTAGCTTTTAAACCATTTTAAGCAATTATCTCTTATACCCGCGTTTTCCAAAGCCTCTAGCAATTTGGAATGCGACATAGTGTCGAACGCTTTAGTGAAGTCAATAAACAACACCAGACTGTGAATGTTTCTCCCCATATTCCCGTTTACTTTGTTTGCAAAGTTACCTAGTAATTGGTTTATATTTTTACCCTTCTGAAATCCGTACTGGTTTTTGGCAATCACTTCATACTTTTCCACAAATGACGTGAGTCTTTTCACAACAACTTCCTCTAGTATTTTTTCAATAACAGGAAGTATTGCTATGGGTCGGTAGTTTTTCGAATCGGACTTAGAACCGGACTTGTATATGGGTCTTATTACGGATATTTTTAAGGCTTTGGGTACGGAGGCTTGGCTTAAGCTAAGGTTAATCAATTTTGTTATCACAGGGGCTATCACAGTTGCATTTTTTTTTAAATCTTTGGGTCTGATTCCGTCTAGTCCAGGGCTCTTGTTCTCGTCAAGTTTCTCAATAATTGAAAGAATTTCTTCCTCACTGGCTTCAGGTACGTAAATTGAGTTAGTCGTCTTGGAGGCTACTATATCTACACTACTACTAATATCACAGGTATGTATTGCACTTTTTACTCCGTCCTCAAATGTTTTTGCAAAGGTATCACAGATATTTTCTACATTAGAACTTTTGAAATTTTTGGTAATTATATCATCCAAATTGGTAGTTTTTCTCCCCAGTATTTCGTTTATTGTTTGCCAGGTTTTCTTGATATCATACCTAAACTCTGAGAATTTATTCTGGTAATAAAGATTTCTTGTTGTGTTTATTTTCTTACTGACATAGTTTCTATATTTCTTGTATTCTGTTTCGGTATTTCTGTCGTTTGGTTTATTCTTCCACTTTCGGTAAAGCTTGTCTCTTTTGTCGCAAAGTATCTTTAAATTCTTTGTCATCCAGTTATTTGTTTTTCTTTGCCTTCTGCTTGTTATTTGGTTACTTGAATTTCGGTAGATATCATGGAATGTGGAGTGTATCTTTTCATACAATTCGTCGACATCCTCCAGTGAGGTAATATCATTCCAATCTTTATTATAAATCTGTTCTGCCACTCTCCTATTGTCTAAAACATTTAAGTGACCACGAGTACGGTTTAATTCATTTTCGTATTTTTTATTGGTTAACCCTAATATTAGTGAGTAATGGTCAGTAATATTGCTCTCCACTGTACCTGACTCTATTATAGTACTTCTATTTCTAACAAATATATGGTCGATACATGTACTAGTTCCTCTCTTCAAGTCTACTCTTGTGGAATCTGTAATCATAGCTTCCATACCAAAAGAGGAGAGCATATCGAGGTAGAGGGTAACATTATCATTATCAGCGTTCATTGTATTGATATTTATATCCCCAATAAGAATTTCGCACTCTTCTTTACTTGACCTCTTCAGTACATTCTCAAGCTCGGTTACGAAAGTGCGAATATTGCTATGCGGTGGACGATAAATGGCGTGTAGTGTGCATTCAAATTTATTGTTGCTGTGAGGTGTGATTTTAACTTGCAGATATTCAAAAGAGGTACTCTCTGTTATGCACAGCTCATAGGTTAGTTTCTCTCTTATATATACTGCCACTCCTCCACCTCTCCGATCCCCTCTATTATGGTACTCAGCTGAGAATCCATCTATGTTGAACAAATTTTGCTCATCTGCTTTTATGTTAGTTTCTACTAGCACAATAACGTCGATCCAATCTACTAAATCATTGATTTCTGCCACGAATGCCTGAAAGTTTTTCCTTAATGATCTAATATTTAAGAAGATGCATCTGAAATAATGTTTTTTGAAGCTTATTGTATCAATTTCAGTGAAATTTGAATATCTAAAATGTGAAATGGTGTTCATACTATTATAGTGATGAATTTTAAAGATACAAATAGAAATAAATAGATAAAAAAATTGGTAAAATTAACAAATTATATATAAGTTTTGGGCTGATTGTATGTGTATTCAAAAACTTAAAGCTAATTTATTGCGCTAATGTCAAATGCGCTATTGATATATATAAATTTTTGGTTTTCTTCTTTTCTTGCCATTATTTTCCCCTCTTTTTCCCACACGAACTTCCACCCCGCTGCCCTTCGCTGTTTTCTTTTTAGTAAATTGTTTTGTTATTATTGATTGTTGGCACTGAGCCATGAATTGAATGGGGCACAGTCTTGCTGCACAAAAAATAAAAAATAGAAAACACAAGCCAAATGCATCTGGAAATTGCAAACAAAACCGAAATCGAAGCGAGAAATTATGAGCGAAAATATATGAGTACTTAAGTCAACCGCAATCAGCAGCGGCAAAAGGTCAACAGGAGGAAATAAAATAGAGAGAAAAGAAAGCTGCTAAATTGAAAAGGAAAAAGAGTTAATCTTGTTTCTTTTTTTTTTTTCTAAGTAACCTTCATTGGGCTGAATATTTAATGTATGGGTAAACGGTAAAAATCACAATTTATTGAATTTGGAGAGCCAATTATGTTCTATGTAGAACATGTAAACAAAACTGTCAATTTTACCCATAATTACTAGCTGTAAGGAGGGCAGCAGAGCTGTTAGGCCGTAGTAGCTTGCGAAGTGGACGTATTTGTATGTAGACAGTCAGGCGGCTATAAAGTCGATACTTTCGCATAGTTAGCAGCCCATCTGGGTGCAAGTGCACCTCAAGAACTGCAAGGAAGCCTTAAGGGTAAAATGCAGAGAAAGGAATATTCATTTATACTGGATCCCAGCCCACAAGAGGTTAGATGGGAATAAGAAAGCTGATGATCTGGCAAAGAAGACTGCAGGTCTCGCAGCGGAACCTCGATGGGTGTTCCCATGCCACACAGTGAAGTTAAGCATAGGTCTATATATGTATATACATATGATGGACTAGACTGATAAATCGTGGAAACAAGCGTAGGGCTGTAGAGTGTTCAAAATTTTGTCCAAATCCTACGATCCGAAGCCAACTAAATGGTTGCTATCCCTGAAAATGGATGAATGTACACATATTATCGGAAGACACTGTCTTTTAGCAATACATGCATTCAATATGGAACTAGTTGGTGAAAGTGAATGCACGGAATCTGGATTGCGTGAAGAGACGGTAGGATTGGAGTTATGCATACGGAGAGGGAATATACCCATCAAAAAATCATGGGTGTTACCTTCGACAATCTGGCTTCCTTCTCCGTGTATACAACCGGCCGCGATGGCGAACAAAGTCCAAAGTCGTAACAAAATCCTCAAATCGCTAAGCTACAGCACTTGGGGAAAAGACAAGGAAACCTTGATCGCCGCCTACAAAGCTGGAGGTCGGCTGGTCATAAACTATGCATCAACAGTGTGGTCGCCGAGTAGTAGCATTACGCAGTGGAGAAAGCTCCACGCCTGCGAAAATGCTACTATAAGGACCGCAACAGGCTGCCTCCTGATGTCGCGAGAACAGCACCTACAACTTGAGACTCAGCTGCTACCAGTTAAGGAACACAACAGCAAAAATAAGCAGTTCTTTGCGGGATGTGACCGCCGAGGTTAACCAAATCATAAGCTCACCCAACTAGAGCCGCCACCCCGTCGGCGCGTCAGGAATCACCTCCTGGACCTCTCCAAGGTGGTCAAGAAATATATTAAACAGCCATTGAATCCAGCAGCATATGGGCAGGCCTTAAACAATATACACAAAGACACTGTTTCCAACTACATTTCCGTTCATCGTTCTACGTTATTCTAAGAGGCCAACCACCGCCAGTTGCAGAAGAAGAGTTGGAGTTGCCCAGGAAAACACGAGTAATGTTATGTTCAGACACAACCTTAATTGAACATTAAGAGCCTTCATTAAATTTTCAAGCCTAATGATTCTCAATATACCATACAAAAATTGACTAAGTTAATGCTTCATTAGAAATTAATGAGTTCTTAATGAAGAACAATTCTGCATGCAACCCTGTTAAAAAGCTTGTTTCATAAGCAAAATGAAATATCACGATCAGAGAAATGTCATTCGCGTCAGGGTCCACTAAAAAGGTTGGTTCGTCAGATCAGCTGAACTCTTGTTCTTCTTCATCACCTATCAAATTTGTTTTTATTTCTGCTTATTCTATACATGCATTCGTGTTTACGATTGGTAAAAGTTGTGAGCTGAATGTCAAATTATTTCGTCCTCCTTGCAGTTTTGACATTTAGGTCACGAGAGTTTGATATTCAGCTCACGGCGTGTATGTGTGTATGTATCTTGAGCCGACCTGTTAAATGGGCCAAGTAAATTAAATATGTCTGAACACCAAATCTAGAGATGCTCAATCAAGCCCAATTGATTTAATTACATTTTTATATCTGAACATGATATAACGCTAGCACAATTAACCCTAAAAAATAATCTGCGTCAAAATTACGCATCCTCTTTCGAATTATTGTTCTCACTCCCCCAATTATGTGAATATGTCACTGAACGTTATATATATTTCAGTTGTGCTGCATATCTCTCACGTGACACATAATTTTCTGTGCTAAGTTTTGTAAATTTCCCAATATGAGGGGTCAGTGAGTCAAAATTACGCATGATTATCTTTACCGTGACTTTCAGGAAGCATTTCTCACGTATTGCATAAGGACAAGGATGACTTTCATTCATCATAACATTATACTGAAGAGCCAGTATAATAAAAAACTATATGTGTTGTATTGTGGCAGCTGTAGGGAAGTGGGTAAAGTGCTCGTATGCCATACCACGGGTCGCTGGTTCAACCCCCAGCCGACCAAACACCAAAATTTAATTTAATTAATTTTCTTATTAAAAGTCAATTATTAGGTTTTTAAAATATTGGTCACCTATCGGTAGTGGACGGCATACCCTCTGAGTGTAATTATGTCATGAAAAAGCTTCTCACAAAAATGCATTCACCGTTAGGAATCGCCATAAAACTGTAGGCACACCCGATTAGTAGGAAAAACAAAATTAAGGAGCACGCTTCGAAGTAGGAAAGAAGTTCGACCATAAAAGTCGTTAGGGCAAGTGTATCATATTATATTATGTATTGTACATAATTCTTCTTCTTCTTTTTAATCAGCGCGTAACGGTCTAGACGATTTTGGCCGAGTCCAAAAAAGCGCACCAGTCGTGTCTGTTTTGTGCTGCCTAGCGCCAATTGGAAATACCTAGGCCGGACGAGTCGGTCTTCACCTGATCTTCCCAAAGCAGAGAAGGCGTCCCGTTTCTTCTTTTGTATATACTGCCCTTCCAAAAACGGCGAAAGGCAATGGGTCATGCAATAAGTTCAAAAATGCTATATGTCGCGAGGACAATATTTGATATGTTCCAAAATTGTGTTTGACCGAACTCCATAAAAAATTTTCATTTATTTTTCTTAATTAGTTTCCAGTTCATTCAGATTGTAAGTCAAAAAGTCTGATTTTTGCAGCAAAGTTATTCAAAAAGGGACGGAAAATGGGTGTTTCCTAATTTCAGGAGAAAATTGAAGAAGTTCTTTTGGTATAGTTTTTTTATAGTAAACAGATTTAAATATATTTTATTTATAATGTTTACATTTATTTTACATATCTATAATAAAGTTTGTGCAAGTTCAGGGCAAATTTGTAAATAAACTGTGAAGATATAGCTGAAAAACCTATCATTCGTCAATTTTACGCATGATTATCTTTAACGTATGTAAAAATATGATTATCTAACTAGGGTTAAGATCAGGTTAGTGCAACAGACTCAACTCCTACAGGACCTGGTTAGATCCCAGTATTTCAAATGAATGTTCAGCATGTGATGGGACGCCGCATGACACACGGCATCTCTTCATATGCCCATCAAAATTCACCCACTTGGAACCGCTGTAATTATGAACTAGCCCAAAGGAAGCTGAAACTTCTGGCCCTCCCACTACTCAGTGAGCCTGATGAAAATTTGAGAAAAACAGGCTGTCTGGGCAGGGCTTAGTACTGTTGCAACAACAACAACAACAAAAGACGGTGGATCATGTTATCTGCTCCTGTGCTGTTCTTTTTTAGCTAAGGTTTCGACTATTAGGAGAAGTCGTATTTTGTGATCTTGAATCGGCATCCAAAATGGAGGTAAAGAAATTCTTTTTATTTGCCAAAGAAACGGGGTTGTTCTTTCTCGTTTTCTCAGGCTTGGACGCAAGAAAACAAGGAGTAAAATAAAACTTCCTTTGCTTTTTTTTTGCCACCCATGACCAAAAGCATGAATACAACTTTTTGGCATTCATAATTTTCCACAGAAGGCACTTTGCCATGCATATATCCTTTTTGCAATAGTTTTTTTTTTTATTTTTTTTTCACTAACAATTACTTTCACACACACACCCACGCATAACTGCAATGCAAATAACTACAAAAGCGCGTGCGAGTTTTATAAATATTTTAATGGTTATGCGGAATTCAAAGCGAATACATTTTTATGCGGTGAATTAAATTTTGCATTATCCTTTGTGCATTAAAAAATGCATTTTATAATATACTTTCCACCTACGAGCGAATACTCTGAAAAAAATACCCGTAGTTAAAGCAACAAGTTTCGGCTGTTGAATCTCCGTCTTTGATTCAACAGCAAAAGTATTTGTTTTTACAGCAAAGTTTTTGATCCAACAATTTATTCAAAAACGGGCGTTGTTGTTTCAAAAACTTGCTTGCCTTTAAAAAATTTTTTGTGAGAAAATATTTTTTTGTGAGAAAACCAACAAAAAAATAATGAAAGAGAGAAGATGAAGAGAAAAATCCAAACAAAAGTTTATTTTTAGCAACAATTTTCTCCCCGTTGTTGATTTAAAGGCAAAAGTATTTGACCCAACTGTTTCCGTTGTAAATAAAACTAATGAGAACAAATTTTTTTTAAATTTTGTTTTTACAATGATTCAAATTGACCATTTGCACAACCGGTATTATGCTCAGCTACTCTAAGCAACGCCGTTATTGCTCAGTATATATTTACTCTTATTTACCATTTATATTTTTCTGTATCATATTCTTTGCGTTCATTACATTGTTTTCTCACAATTATCTATTGGAAATATTTGCTCTACTCTCTGATATAATGTATACATACATATGTACGCACATAAGCACCATAGCGGTGAAAAATAAATCATTCGATCGTTCGTTCTAGCATAAGGCGCACGCCATAATTATTGCGGAATTTTTTTGTGGATTTAAATAGCGGAGCAAGGCGGTAGGCAAAAACGCTTGTCTTCCCCGAACACAAATAATTCATGGATTCCTTTTTAGGAAATGGAAGTATAAATAGGTTACTACAATTCTATATAATGTTGAATGTTCCACTATGTGATGATTGGATAGAATTTCAGGTTGATGTCATGGTTCGAATCCGGAGGAGAATATAAAATATAATAATAATATAATACAATGGCGCTATTATAACTCTGACGAGTTTTATGGCCGAGCTTCTCTCCTAATTCGAGGTGTGCTCCTTTTTGTTTTTCCTACTAATTGGGTGGACCTACAGTTTTATGCCGGCTCCGAACGGCGAATGCATTTTTTGTGAGAAGCTTTTTTCATGGCAGAAATACTCTCGGAGGGTATGCCGCCCACTGCCGAGAGGTGACCGCTGCTCTTAAAAAACCCAATAATTGGATTTTTACTAATTGAAAAATTGTTTTGGTGTTTGGCTCGGACCGTGGTTTGAACCCGACACCTCTGGCACAGCAGGCGAGCACTCTACCCACTGCACCACAGCGGCATAAAAATAAAGAAGAATAATTGGTTTTTTACTAATTAAAACAATTTGTTGGTGTTTGCTCGGACTGGGTTTAGAACCCGAGACCTCTGGCATGGCAGGCGAGCACTCTACCCACTACAGCATAGCGGCCACTCAAAGAGCTAAAAAAGGAAATAAAAACAGAAACCAGAAAAATTGAAACAAAAACTAGAAAAATTAAGAATTAAAACAAAAAGCGCACAAAGCACGCACAATAATAGAAAAGCAACAGCAGCAGCCAACCAACCGACCAACCACAATTGCTGTTGGCAATGCCATGCTCGGTTCTGCTCTGCTCTGCTCTGACTGCCTTTATTTCTATACTCCAATGCTGTTGGCATTAGTGAAGGGGGAGGAGGTGGTTTATCAATTTCTATGCGCTTCTTTTGTTAACGCGATAGCTTTGCTGTTGGGATTTCTATGTGCTGTACAATATCACCTCCACACTTTATTCCGCTTTCATACACACTTTGCGCTCCGCCCCCCACCCCAGCTTTTATTATTGTTCTATTATGTTTAGCAGTTTACGCTTCAACACTGTAGACAAAATTTTTGTTTAGAACAAAAGCAGCGCGTAGTCTTCGGTATTTTATTTGCGGTTGAAGACAATAAATATGAATAAAACAATGCACCAAAAATATGAATAATGCATGCATTCTTGGTTTAATAAATAATAATAGGAAATGAATTAAAATAGTGTGTGGTTTGAAAGGAAGGCAGCACACAATCCTCACATACATACATACATACACGAAAAATGTAAGTTCCGCAGAAAATTGTAAAGAATAGCTTGGTCATAAGCTGAAGTGCGATTGGAAGAGTAAAAGCTATAGAAAGCTGTTGTTTCCTTATAAACGCAGTCGCTGCTGGATTCAATAAAAAGGCAAAGTTCCGTGGAAAAAATTTTTTTCACTACGATGAGCGTTGCCACGATTTCCAAAACATATCAATACATGGAAGTTTCATACAGACGTGTTAAACTCTCATTAAAAGTAATAATTATTTTTTTCTAATTTTCAATTTTAATTAAAAATTAAAATATGGGCAATTAATAATCAATTAAATTAAAAAATTACAAAAAGTAATCACGATAAACAGCGTTTGAAAAATAATCAAAACTAGTCATATAATCAAATAATTTTTCTTAGTTATATTATTTTTTTTTATTGCTCAATTATTTTTGATTGTTTCATTATTTTTAATTCAATAATTTAATTTAATTTAATTCTTTGATTACTTATAATTGTTTGATTATTTTTAATTGTAGAATTTAATTAATTTAATTGTTTGATTACTTATAATTGTTTGATTATTTTTAATTGTAGAATTTAATTAATTTAATTGTTTGATTGCTTTTAATTGCTTGATTATTTTTAATTGTATAATTTAATTTAATTTAATTATTTGATTCTTTTTAATTGCTTGATCGTTTTTAATTGTATAACTTAATTTACATAAAAAATTATAAAATATAATCACGATTAATAGCCTTTAAAAAATTTATCAAAAATAATCATATTATCAAATAATTTTTCTTACTTTTATGATTGCTTAATTAATTTGGATTGTTTGATCATTTTTAATTGAATATTTTAATTTCTTTTTGTTCCCTGCTTGGTTTTAATTGTTTCATTATTTTTATTTTTATAATTAAATTAAAATAATTTCTTTGATTGTTTTTAGTTTTTTGATTATTTTTAATTATATAATTTAGTTTAATATATTTCTTTTAATGTTTTTAATTGCTTCATTATTTTTAATAATATAATTTATTTTTTTGATTGCTTTGATTATTTTTAATTTTATTGCTTAACTTAATTTAATTTAATGCTTTGATTCTTTATAATTATTTGATTATCTTTAATTATGCAATTATTTCTTTTTATATGATTATATTTATTTATTTTTTTGCGAAACAACTGTACGCGTTAATTAGTTGACTTATTATTTAAATAATTGAAAATAATCAAATAATTGTATAAATTATGCAATTAAAATTTCGAAAAGTAATTTAAAGTCATCCAAATAATCATGCAATTAAAACTAATTAATTGATTAGTTGATGTAATTTTTTAATTAAACTAACTTTTAATCATTAAAGGGATAGAAATAATCGCATGTATTTAATCGTTAAAGAGTTTTAATGTAGTTAATAATCATTAAAATTTTTAATCATTAAACTACAAGTCTGGTTTCATAAAATGTGACAGATAAAAAAATCAACGAAATTAATCAACATCGATTGACACCATTTCCACCCATTTTCGAAGACGAAATGAAATCTCTTGACTTTATTGCACTTGCAAGGATTTAATTTACATATCTGTTAAATATATTACCGTAGAAATTTCCCAAATATATATGTAGTGAACCTTTCTATAAAAATAAGCAATGAAATATACACCAAAAGCTTTAAGTTGAATCTGCTGTCTCATTTAGAGCAAAAAAAAAAAAAAAACAAAAAATATAGAACATGCCAACAAATTAACTCTCTACAATTGCGTGTGCATTCCCATTTACAAGTATTCATTCACACCAGCAGCACATCATTAAAATTGTATGAAATTACACAGATTGAATTGTTTGCGCTTATCGCGGTGTTAACATAAAGGACTTAATTTGAAAATCACATGTTTGTTGCGTTTATCAACTGCGCGCACACACGCAGCAAATCGTAGCATAAATGGACAAGTGGAGTTGTGGAGTGTCATACATACATGCAGTCCGTCTCGTTCACTTTTGCATGGCATGTGTGACAACCATTGCGATTAAATGTATGAAAAACACTTGTATGCAAATGGCAAACAAATTAAAAAATTATGAAAAAGCGAAAAAAAGTAGCTAATAATCAGCATGCAAGCAGCTAGAGTGTTAGCGTGAAAGATAGTGTACAGAGATATGGAGAAAGATAGTGTATAGGGGTGTGTCAGGGCGTATGAGTAACAAATTTGTTAGTGGCAGAAAATGGAGTATGCACTTGTATCTTTTTTGTTTTTTTATTTTTTTGTTTTTCTTTTGTGGCTAATGTAGCTTAAGTTGTTTGCAGTTATGTTTGTCTAGTCATACTAATATACTTCTTTTTTTTTTGTATAGAAATTATAAGCACGCTTACTGCTATTTTCGCTCGCAAGCGTAAACACGTCAAAATTCGAATGAAAGCATGACAATTAGCTGAGCATGATATACTTACATTGCTTGCTACATACTTAAGTATTTACATACGTATATCCACTAAAGCACTCTGATTCCCATACATATATATCTATTACTATCTAAGCTATATAAAAAAAAAATTACAAAGCAACTTCATAGATAAGATTAATTAGCGTCTGCGCGCGTGTGTGTTTTGTTGTTTAACGTGTCTGCGTGACAGCATGTCTGTGCGTGTCTGTACACATCGTACGTAATTGCGCCTTTTGTACTTATGTCGTAATTTAATTATGTCCACAAAGAAATTATAGCACATTGTTGCTAAAACAAACAAAACAACGCACACATAATTTCTGGTGCTAATAAAAGTTTTATAGACACGTACTATTAATACACATGATTTATACTAAGTATTTCCTTACACCCAAGAGAATATGTGCATACATTTAGTGAAAAAAAAGCAATTAATTCTCACACCAAATCGTAGCCCATTGAACGAATGTTGATTTAGCTATCATTATAATTGCTTTAAATAAAATTATGCGGCTATGCTTTCCCAGAAATTGGCTTTTTTCGTTTTTACTTGGCAAAAGTTTCGTCAGAAAATCGAAATTATTTCATCATGCTCTTAACTTTTTACATTATTGTGTGTTAGATTTAATGTAGCATACATTTCGCTGTTCGCTTGCCCATAGCAGTACTAACTATAATAACAATTATTTCGAACTAACTATTTGACGCGTATATTGCACCATCTTCCGCTATTTTCTTTTAAGATTATTTTAAATGCAGACATTTTAGAAAAACATTTTCAAAATTTAAAATTTAATGTTAGAACTTCCTTTAAATATATGCACGTACATCTGTATAGGAACTTAACAAGCATTCAACTTTCTTGTTCGTTATCACGCTTAATTAGGCTCGCATTCATCGAAATGCCAAAAAAAAAAAACAAAAAAAGTAAAATGCCAAAAGTTTCATGTTTCGTTTTTTTACAGTATGGCATTCAAGTACAGTTATAGTGACCGACTAAGGACTGTATATTAGTATTTTCCACAAAATTCGTTAAAGGTTCTTGGGATTTTTAGTAAAAATCTTTAAAAATAATTCTAACTTGATTCAATGTTCTTTATATATAATACGTACGTATGTACAAGCGATAAATTTTACATCATTATATCGATTTTGGAAAATGGGTTAACACGGGCTTGATCTGAAGATGTTCAGGAAGGTTTAATTTTTTTGAAAGGGTTGTCACATGTTCAAAAATTTAATTTTCTTGTATAATTTGTTTGATTTTAATTAAAACTGCGGGTAAGTGCTTGGCCTGAAAATTAGTAAATTCTTACAATTTTTACAAAAAAGGGTTACCACCTGTTCAAAAATTCATTTTGAGACCTATAATTTGTTTGATTTTTATATTTAAAGTGTCACATGAAAGTGATTTGCGTGAACACGGGCTTGACCTGAAGATGTGCAGGAAGGTTTAATTTTTTTGAGAGGGTTGCCACCTGATCAAAAACTTAATTTTCCTGTATAATTTGTTAGATTTTAATACTTCAATACTCAAAATGAGTAATTTGTTATAATTTTTACAAAAGAGGGTTGCCACCTGTTCAAAAATTTTAATTTTACGCTATAGTTTGTTTGATTTTCAATATTGAGGTGACACATGAAAGGGCTTTGTCTGAGTATGAGTAATTTATTAAAAATTTTACAAAAAGGGTTTCTACCTGTTCAGAAATTCATTTTTACACAATATTTTATTTGATTTTTTAATTTAAAATGTCAAATAAAAGCGTTTTGCCTGAACATATGTAAGGCCTCGGCCTGAAAATGAACAATTTGTTATAATTTTTACAAAAAAAGTGTTGCCACCTGTTCAAAAACTAAATTTCTTGCTATAGTTTGTTTGATTAAAGTGTTACATGAAAGGGATTTGGCTGACCGTATGAAAAGGCTTGGCCTGAAAATTAGTAATTTATTCTAATTGTTTAAAAAAGGGTTGCCACCTGTTAAAAAAATTATTTTTCACGCTATACTTAGTTTGTGTTTTAAATTTGAGGTGTCATATGAAATGACTTTGCCTGAAAATTATTAATTGATTAAATTTTTTTACAATAAGGGTTGCCACCCACTCATAAATTCTATTTATCGCTATAGTTTGTTTGATTTTTAATTTCGAGATGTTATATGAAAGCGCTTGGCCTAAAAATGATTAATTTATTACAATTTTTACAGAAATGGTTGCCACCTGTTCAAAAACTCCATAGCTACCTTAATCCACTAACTTAACATAACTTAATTTTATTTGCAGAGAAATTATTTTTCTGGCTGTTTTAGCTTTAGATACTCTTTCATTTAATCTTAATCTACATAGCTTAACCGAAAATAATTTAATCTATGTACCTATTTAACTTAGTTCAACTTTATGTAACCCAGCTTAACTTAGTTTGAAGACAATTAATTTTTCTTGCTAAAACTTTAGCTTTTAGAAATTTTTTCATAAAACTTAAATATGTTAAAGTTAATTTAACTTACTTAACCCAACTTAACTTAATTGAAAGAGAAATAATTTTTCTTGCTGCTTTAGCTTTTATGCACCTCTTCAATTAACTATAGTCTACCTAACTTAACCTAACTTAACATAATCTATGCATTTAACTTAACTCAATTTAACTTAACCAAACTGAACTTAGCTAAATTAAAAAAAAAAAAACATTTTTTCCAATTCTAAAAAAAAATATTTTTTATTTTAAGCAAAAGAATGAAGGGGATATTGAATGCAGCAAATTTACTTGTTTGCAGACTTTAGTCCTTGACTGTATTCCGCTATAATTATACTATTTTCATACAATAAATACATGCATACGCATTTCTACAAGTGATATTACTGACTACCAGACAGTTCTGCGCAATTTCACACTCACAATTGCTGCGTCCCCCACCCCATCGTCCGCCATGCCCGCCCCCAGCAAGCTATAATAGCCACACGGCCCACGGCCATAATTGCCAACGAATGTTCAAGTTGTTTGCTGTTTTTATGTTACTTTGCTGCATACAAACACATATACATACATATTTATGTACTTGTAGTTGTACTTGTTGTTGTTGTGCCCCTGCAGGGAACTCAATAACTAGTGAGCAAAATTTCTACTTCCGAACTAGCGAAAAGGTGTCAAAATGGAACTAGATCAATTGTAGTTAGACCCTCACCAGTTCAGAAGGAGTGAATTGAGTGACCATTATAAGACACACTTTGATTTGTATGCAATTCTATGAAATTGCCGTCTGCTTTGTATATTTCTGCAATTCTCAGATGTTTAGTGAAGCATTTCATATAAAGAGTTTTCTATTTGCATCTTGTATGAAATGAAATGTTCCCCTAATTATGCTTTTTCGATCCCCCAGGCTTATTTTTAATTTTTTTTTTTTATTTTATTACTTTTTAAATATTATTGTAAATTTTTAATTAATAAATAAATAAAAAAATATTAGTTTAAAAAAAATTAAAAAAAAAAAAATTATCATCCAACTTGACACCGACAGGATTCGAACCCGCGGCTCTCAGATTGAAAGGCACATGCGTTAGCCAGTCGGCCATCACGCTAGTTGCACGAAGTGTTTCAAAGGCTGCACTTAAGCGGCAGATGTAAAACTGTAGAATTTGTAGGTACTTGTAGCTAGTTCAGAACTATCGAAGTTGTGACAATAAACGAACTAGTGGAAACTGTAGAATTTAGTACTAGTTCGGAACTATCGAAAATGTAGTGCAGAGGGTGACAATTGACACCGCCTAGGACATCGCCGTGTTAAATTTGTCAGTTGATAACATGCAAAAGAGATTTAGCTCGCACTAGTAGTGTCGAAAATGCACTATAAGCGACCTAGTTCGGTACTAGAGATTTTCCCTACAGGGGCGATATGCGATATGCAAGTGTTTAATGTATGTATGTGCGTGTGTATGCGTGATAATTATATTCACTAAACTTGATAGCAATATTACAGAAATTCCATTTATAGGGTAATTAAGGTCAGATAATTACTAACGGAATAAGTATGTATGTATGTAGATATGTATGCATGTATATATGCATGTTGACATGAAATGCACAGCAACAAGAGAAGAGCAATAATAACACACGATAAGAGGACGAGTGGGTGTGTGTGCAGCAAAGTGGGCGAGTGAGTGGGCAGCAGTTTTAAGCAGAGTCGCTGTTTGGTTGGTTGACTGGTTTGCTTGATGATCGGCGCCAGCTTTTTACGTGTCCTTACAATTCACAGTCGCCACTACGTTGAAAGGAACATGCTGCATGAGTTGGTTCCAAATTTGTTGGGCGGGCAAAAGCGTGCTGTACATACGAGTACATGACAACCACAAATTCAGCCGCAGGACAATACTTCAAGATTCAGTTTAAAATGCAATGCGTATTTTGTTTGGATGTACTTGAAAATGTTTGTAGTTGTTGAGGACATTTGACTGGAATTGCGGTTGCTGCTTCCTTATTGCAATTGTTGGCCTGAAACGCTGCATACACTGAAAAAACAACTTACTCAGATTATGGAAAAGTGGGAATGATTCGGCGCTAAAGACATATTTCCATATTTTGATGTACGATTTTCTTCAAATCAAGGAATAAAAACCACGTTTTAAAGAAAACTGTACATCAAAATATGGAAATATGTCTTTAGCGCCGAATCATTCCCATTTTTCCGTAATCTGAGTAATTTTTTTTTTTGAGTGTACTTTAAACACCGGACTCAAAAGGCAAGAAAGTGATTAAGTATGGAGTGGCAACAAGGATACAGTGTTTACTTATATTTTTGAAGGAAGATGCCCAGGTATAAACAAAAGTTGGAAAAATATCTCTGAATCAGGTGCAGTGCAAAGAAAAGAAGAAAGTGGATTAAAATTCAGTAACTCTACGCGATAAATTATAAATAATGAAGGGAGTTTTATTAACCTTTTCCGTGGTTTATAAGCTCAATTTCTAAATCATGGTAATTTTTACTTTGCATCTGGTTAGAAGCAAAAAAAAATTTCAAAAGTGACCACGCACCAGCAACAATTACACGGAATGAATTTTTTACTAGAATCAATGCCGAGACAAGAAAAATTAGACTTGATTTTGAACTTAGAAAATAATTTCTTAATATCAAGAAAATCCAAGAAAATTGGATTTTAAATAAATAAGTAAACATTTTCTTGCTTCAAGTGAAATTGGATTTTAAATAAATAAGAAAAAGTTTTCTCACTTCAAGCAAAAATGAATTTTAAATAAATAAGAAAACATTTTCTTGCTTCAAGTAAAATTGGATTTTAAATAAATAAGAAATAATTTACTTACGGTAAGTGTTTTTTTTCTTGTTTTTAGAAATAAATAATTAAGAAATAATTTTTTTGTTGCAAGTAAAACCTTTCTTATACGAGCTTAAGTAAATAAGAAAATATTAAATATTAAATCAAGTAAAAATTTTCTAAAAATATTAAAAACGTAAAAAATAAGGAAAATTAAAACTAATCATGAGTGATTAGAAAACCATAATATACTAGTTGAGTACTTATTTTCCTAGGACTTGTTCACTGAAATGACAACATTTCAATTAATATAAATGAAGATGCAAATAGTGAACTCCTTATACCAAATGCTTCACTAACAATCTGAGAATTGCAGAAATATTCAGAAATATGCAAAGTGGATGGCAAATGAAAAAAAAACATGTTACTTTGGAAACGCAAATTCAGCAAGAAATATTTTACTTCGCTCAAGAAAACGTTTTCTTATTTATTTTCAAGTTTGTTTGCTGTAGTTTGTTGTTCCAATTCATCTAAATACAATTTTCTTAAATTCTTCTTGATATGAGCAAACAGATTTTCTTCATTTAAGTAAATTTAAGAAAAGATGTTCTTATTTATTTAAAAATTTTTTTTCAACACTTTTTTCTATAGATTTTGTTAGTGTTCTTGAATAAGAAAATAATTGTCTCATTTTTGGAAAACTCAATTTCTTAATTCCAGTAATAATTAAGTCAATTTTTCTTATTTCCTTAAACATTTTCTAAATTGAGTTCAAGAAAGCATTTTTCTTGATTCAAGTATACAAATTTCTTTCCGTGTAACTAAAAAGGCTCATTAGTTAAATTGAATTAAGTGAAATTTTGTTATATCATGACATGGTCACATTGTGCACAGCTTTTCAGCATTAGGGCATATTAGGGTGTGCTCATAAAGAAAATATCTGGCTGTCCCCAAAAAAATTTACAAATTATTAGAGGCTTATTTCAGGAGATCATAGGGCTTAAAAAATAATGCCTGAAATTTCTAAGCGACGCCTAAGGAATTCTCTCTCTCTAACTCTCTGAGAGTAAACCTTATTGCTAAGGTTTACTCGCCATGAGAAATAAGGCATAGTTATTTCAATATAATAAGTTCTTAAGTGGAGTTTAAGTACCTCATAATAAGGCTTATTCGTCATAGGAAATAATGATTACTATAATTTGCTCTCGATTTCAAATATACGCGCTTACTCGCCCTAGGAAATAAGGCTTAGATAATTCCTTATAATAAGGTATTATATGGAGTTTAGATGCCTTATAATAAAGCTTATTCTTCAGGGAAATAACGACTACCATAATTTCCTCTCTTTTTATTTGAGAGCTACCTTATACACACCTCATTTAATGAAATTCCTTAGACTCCCTATATCCATACATATACACATAGAAGTAAGTAATTAAGTTTGATTTATTTTACACACTCCTCCAACTCACACAAAACGATTTCTCGTTTCGCACCAACAAATCTTGCGTATTGCAGCTAAAGGCGCAATTAGCAAGCAAAGTGGGAGAGAGAAAGAAGAGAGAGAGAGATAGTAAACAGTTAGCAGTAAAAGATAGCTAAGCTATTTAGAGCGAGATAAATGAAGAGCAAATTAAAGTGAAATTCTTGTGGAAATCAAAAATGACTTAATTGCCAACTGTCACTGTTGGTTAATTGCAGTTGTTGTTAAATACAAACGTACAAATATTTGTAATGGCTGCAGTCGTTTGCACTGTTTCGCATGTTTCCGTTGTTAAGGCTTCTCGCTGCATTTCCACCCGTCTAGAGTTGACAGTCACAGTCACTCTACAACTCTAATTTATTTACATGCATATACAAAATATATATGTATACACGTGCACGCATTTAAGAGAAAATCATACAAATATGGCCAGCCAATGTGGTTACGCAAGAGTTTGCATTTAATTAACCACATTTAGGTTCATTGCTACGGATTAGTTATTTCATTTGATGTGTTTTTAGTGTAATGCATTGCATTTAGCAAAGCTAATTAGTTAAAAGGAGCAAGTAGTGTGATTTGTCATCTTTTTGTTTTACTATGAATATCTATTTAATTATTTATAAAACTGTTTTAACTTAAAAGCAGATGTTATATTTAATGAAAGTTATTTTTGTAGTCAATCTAATAATTAGCATTGTGCCCTTGTCGCAAGCAAGCAAAAGGTCTTGCACGATAACATATCTTTAATGAGTGCATTTAAAAGGGGTTTCCACCCCTCAACTGTGACTAATAATCCCCTTGAGTGAATTGTAACCATGTAAATTTTCCTCACAATAAATCCTTGGCAAAATCCTTTCAAGGTTCACATAACTTAACTTGTGGTTAAAACTTTTGAAACATAGCGTTACAATAATACAACCCCCACTGTAAAATTCGACAACTTGCGCCTAAAATCCCTCTAGGAAAATAGCCCAAATACACCACCAACAACCAAAGCATTTCGTTGCGTACCACTAAGCAAGCACGGTAATTCTCAACTGTTTACTAACTGCTGGCATGTAAAAGGGCCGAAACGGTCACTGCAAATTAGTCTCCGTAGGTAAGCCAGCGGAAGCGTAAGCCTTTAGGGCATTTTTACCCTACCGATAGCTAGCTTGGTGGAGGAGTTGTTCTCATGGCGTTGGTCATCCATGGCTTGGCGGGGACAACGGGGCGAAGCCTTTTAGGCATACTTTCCCCTGGCGGCCTCGCAGCCTTAATAACATCACGTCCCTTATCCATTTGGCCCTGGCTCTGGCTGTGCACCAGTTCAGATGACCAACGGGAAATCGTTGCGCCAGTCGAGCACACCTGCCCTCAGTCTACCAACTGACCTACAGGCTAATGCTGGTACAGCTCCACACTCAATTCTGCCCCTTTCATTAGTGTGCAATTATGGGGGCGGCGGTGTCCAGTACGAGAGACAGTATACTAACCCGCGTCTCCGTAGTTTCTCCATAGTTTATACCCGTAGTCTATAGGAGTTACGCTGTCACAAACACGGCCTCTCCGTTGCCATACGCCTGGCACAGCTCCGCTCTCATCCAAGCTAGTCGCCCTCTGCTACTACGACCGCTGACCGCTCTGAGATCCCTGTATCCATTGCCACTCATCATCTTCCGAGAATATCCGATACCATCCGTTGCCATCCCATAAGCCTCTCCTTCCCTCTTCTAATCATCAACACCTCATGACGCGTGTGTGTGTTCGTGTTCTGATTCTGTGGTGGTTTGTGGGACCTCTACTCGACTTTGGGCAGACTAGGCGCTACCTCAGCCTTCGACAAAGCCCACCTCATACTTTAATTTCTTAGATATATCTTTATTAAACTTAAATTAACTTAAGTAACTTAATAGCATTGACAGACGGCAGTTATAATCCCGATTACCACAACACTTAATTCGATTAAAATTTTACCCTGACAGACGGCAAGTATTGCGGATTAACAAAACAGCTGAAGGAAGGTAGGCACAGCGGCGAATTCAAAAACTTCTTGTTTTTTTCCAAAGGTAGGGTAATGTCAAAATCAAAACGAAATCACATCATGGTCAATAGGAATGGGCGAGTCCCAAACGAATTCAAATTTCAACCAAGGCAAAATATCATTTTGACATTACACTCTACCAATTACAATAACAAATTACATTCGAAATTTCTGAATTAACTTATGCGCCTACCTTCCTAGATCTGCCTTGGGTTCTTCTTTTTCTTCCCTTTCATTCACAATAGACATTTTTCACCAGGGATGTCATTACAAAATGCTCTAATCCGCTAAAATTTTGAAGACTATCTCAAGAGATATTCCGGATTACCTCCAGTTAATGCTCAAGTTAAGTCCGAATTAGCTAGATATTCCGGATTATCGCTGCCGTCTGTCAATGCTATAACCTCTCTTAATTTAATCTGCTTAACTTAACGCAACTTTACTTTACCTAACTTAACTTAATTTGAAGAGAAATAATTTATGTGGCTATTTTAGCTTTTAGACACTCTTCTCAATAAACTTTAATTCACTTAACTGTACTTATCTTATGTTCTAAACTTAACTAAACTTAACTAAAATCAACTAAACTTAACTAATCTTAAGCTAACTTAATCTAACCAATTCTAAAAAAATTCAATTTATTTCAATCTTATCAATTTCAATTCAGCAGCTTTATAAAAAGTGGCGAATATACTGGCACATGAAAGCGTTAACAATAAAAAATGCTATAAATATAATCGAATTTTTTATTGCATCTGGCAAATCAAGTTGAAATGCTAAAATGCCAGTTAACATTTAGCAAAAAAAAAGCAAATCACAAAAAAGCAAAAATTGCCAAGAAATAAAAAGTGTGCAAAAAACAGACGCAAAAATTTCCATTTGCACCCATGCGCTGTAGTAATAGAATAGTTATTGATGACTGCCGACATTTTATGCAAGAAATTTTTTAACACTCTCCAACACACACAGACATAAGCCAGCAACCTTCTGCCCTGCCTTTTGTGTGGCACATGTTACAAATGAAGAAATAAAGACTAACGCGTAAGTAAATGAAAAAATAATAGAAATGAATTGAAAATGCCAGGATTTCTAAGCACAGCTGCGTGACATTTGATTTAGAATCGAAAAAAAAAAAATAAATAAAAATAGAAATAAAAATAAAAATAAAAGGGGATTGGTTTTGGCAAAATAATAGTATAGGAAATTACAAAACAATGAAGCTGCTGCCGTGGATGCTGATGTGGCTGATGTTGCTGCTGCTGATGTTACACATGTTTGGAGCTCTGTAAGGGTTAAGTCATTTGTCAGTGTTTTGTGTGGTAGCTTTTATTGTTTCCTCTCTTCTCTCTACCCTCCTTCTCTCAAAAGAAAAACCCTAGTCTTTCTCTATCTTGTCCTTTTTTCTCGTTGCCACTGACTTTCATTTTAACAAAGCTTGACTGGCTTTAAAGCTTAACTAACATATTTATTTTAGCTTCTGTTTGTCTATATTTGCTTATGCTTCATGGCTTGAATAAATTCTAAGTCTACTGGTCTTTTGCCATTTTATTACCTCAACATCTGTTCTTACGAGTATTTTATATGTGTTGGCGAAAACATGCCCCAAATGTATATTTGAATAAATATGCGAATGGTTGCACTAAAAGTGTGTTGTTTGCTTATTTATATAATTTACGTTTGTTGTTGTGGTTTTTTCAGTACCCTGTAAGAAAATGTTTTCGAATATCTTCAGTTTATATTCTTGTACGGCGCGCCTCTCTAGCGGACCGCCTTGGAGAGAGCCTTACTGCGATAAGGGGCTCCGCCGCGCCTGACGAACCAGTTCCCCTTACAAACATATTTGGCATTTACTCAAACAGTTTGCGCCGAGTTTTTGTTATTGAAGCTGCGACTGTTGAGAACGTTCTCCTCGAATGCGTAGACATACCTAGGAGACAACAGAGGACATTCGGGCAGCATCAGCTCGAGATTAGACAAATTACAATCCTAAGACCAAGCGCAATATTCGGTCTTGTGCATGAAATTGGCCTGAGAGAGGTATTATAAGCAGCTGGAGGGAGCCTAATAGACCCGAAGGTCGCAGTGCGCATCAATCTTCGAAAATCCATCTTTGTAAGGCATTTGTGATATCGCCAATACATCACAAATGACTTACCAAGCATATTTTTAAACAAAGATAAAAATTTCCCAAATATACCCCTTTAGGGAAATTTTCTAAAATATGCTGATTTTTTGTAGAAATTTTCCTTCCCCTGACATTATAAACCAGTTTTTCGAAATTTGAAGCTATAATAAAAAACTCCCTTTGAAGGAATGTTGATGAAAGCTCAAAAATAAATAATTTTTTATAAGAATTTTTAAGGCAATTGTAATATTTTCAAAACAATACCGTCAGCACATCACAAACGACTTAGCATGCACATTTTGAAGCACAAGTACAAATTTAGAGAAATTTTCTAAAATATGCTGATTTTTTTTATAAATTTGCTTTCCTCAGTCATTATAAACCATTTTTTCGAAATTTCAAGAAAAAATAAAAAAATCCCTTTAGAGCAATTTTGATGAAAATACAAAAATTAGAATTTTTAAGGCATATGTAATATTTTCAAAAAAAAAATATCGTCAAGACATCGCAAATGATTTACAAGCATATATGGAAGAAAAAATAAAACTTTCACAAACTTTCCCTTTAGGAAAATTTTCTAAAACATGCTGACTCTTTTTAGAAATTTGACTTCTTTAGCCATTATGGGCTGTATCGTTGGAGGCTGGGATGAAAGATGTATCGTTGGAGGGGAATGGGAGAACAAAGGAAGGAGAGCGAGATGTCGGTGGTCCTTCGGCGACATGGTATGCACCAGATCTTCCAACTATTCCCGCGTTTCCTTGGCTTTCTTGATCAGTCTTGATGGGTCGTTGGAGGTAAGAGATATTGAGAGTGAGAAAATGTGGGTAAGAGAGTGAGAATGAGAGTTCGTATGCGCGTTAATAGCGAGGATAGTTTTATCACGTTTCTCTGGCTGAACTGGTAATGGAGTTCGTTCAGCTTTATCTGTTGGCGAGAGTGAGATCATCTGAGTTGAGAGCGAGAATGGGGATTAGTGGAGTACCGGGCCGGAAATGAGCTGATGTTGGAGCTTGCAGTACTCGTATAAAGTGGCATCGGAGATCGCGATTTTGAGCGTGTAACCACAGAGTACACTGGACTAAATGGGATTTTGATCTTTTCCTTGCCGCATCCAGGAGCACTGTGAGATTTATGAGGGGCGAGAATAGGAGTGTGTATCTCTTTGAGTCTGATGATTGTTTTGTTGTGAGCTTGGGTACACTTTACGAGATAGACTTTCGAGCTGCTTTCTTGTGCATTCGAGGGTTCTGCTTTTAAAGGGGTGTGAACTGGAGTGAGTACTGATTCGAGCTTGATTCGAGTTAAGTTTTGATCTCTTTATGTGCAAGTTTTTGGATTCTAGGCAATGGTGTGAATTGCTAGTAACCCCCGGAGGAAGGGTGGAGATAGAATGACTTTCCGCGTAGTGTCGTGTGTGATCTTTTTGCCTGTGATCACGGCTAAACTTGTTTGCCTGAGCGAGCTTCTTTTGAGCACTGAGATGATTTTGGAGAGTTTGTTTTATTCTACAACTAAACTTCGAGTTTATTGGGGGAGACCTTTCATCATGGACAATCTTGCCCGGCCCAGAGTGTTCCCTAGATTTGACTTTTTCTTTGGTTAATTTTTTGCTGAGTGCGTCATCGTTTATTTGAGTTGGAGTCGATGGAGCCTCCTTTATGAGAATATCGCCTTGAGTGTATTCGACTATTTGAGTTGAGAATGTCGAAACCTGCTCCGTCATTGCGCCACTTAATATCCACCCAAATATTGAGTTTTGGGCTATTAAGCTTCCGCCGACATTGGTTTTGAGACCTGATAGCAAAATTTTCGGGATGATATCGCTACCAATTACCATGTCTATTTTGGCGGGTGCGAAGCAGTTGGGATCTGCCAATGGCAGTGACGCATATTCTTCAAGATCTATACGTGATACCTTGAATGATGGGAGGAATTGCGTCAATTGTGGTAATACTATCGCGTGAGTTGCGATTTTCGTTTGGCGATCTGGGGAACATATTGTGAGTGAGCATATTTTATTAGCATTTTGGATTTTGCTTCCGCCCATTCCAAGTATTTGATAACGAGACTTTGAGGTGGGTAGACCAAGTAACTTCTGTACATGAGAGGTTACAAAAGTTTTTTGAGATCCTTGGTCTATGAGAGCGCGTAGTAGAGTTGTTTCGCCATTGTGGAGTATGGGAACGATTGCTGTGGGTAGCAAAGTTTTTTCTCTACTACTTGAGAAGTGTGAGAGTATATTTTCGTCACTGCTCTGAGATGAGCTTGAGTTTTGAGCTGCGGCCTGTTTTGAGGTACATGGCCTTTCGTCGAGGGTCACGTGAGATGTGATCCGATTTGTAGAGTAGTTTGAGCTGTTTGGCGTTTGAGAGTTCCCTGGGAAGTGCAGTAGGGAATGGTGTCGCTTTTGGCAATAAACGCAGGTGAAATTGCTACGACACTCGTCCTGTGTGTGAGAATACGCCAAACAGTTCTTGCAATAATTATTTTCTGTTACGAACTTATTCCTTTCGGGGACGGAAAGTTCTTTGAATTTCACGCACATCATCATTGAGTGATTTGAGTTGCATAATTTACACGAGGCTGGCCTTTTAGGCTCAGTGTGAAATGAGTGCGATGTATTCTTGGGAGCGAACGATTGGTGAGAGGATGATGAGCGGGGTGTGAAATTTGAATGAGTTGAGTTGAGTTTGCCCGGCCTATATGTGTTGAGCCGTTCGACAACCTCGTATCGAGTTGTGAGAAATTGGTCCATTTCTGACCAGAGAGGTAACTCTTTTCTTGAGTTTAGAGATTGCTCCCATAACGAGAGAGATTCGTCGGGGAGTTTTGATGAACATATGTAGATGAGAATTGGGTCGCAGCTTTCAGTTGAGACTCCGTTTGCCTTGAGAACGGCTAGACAATTATTTATTGTCGTTTGAATTTGTTGTATTTTTTCCCCGTTTTCTGAGTGCACGGGAATAATATTAAAGAGTGTTTTCAGCTGATTGTCAACGACAATCCTACGATTTTCGTAACGGGATTTGAGAGCATCCCAAGCTAGCTGAAAATTGAGATCGTTAAGTGCGTAATTTTTTATAAGCAGAGATGCTTTTCCACGAGTTTTTAACCTCAAGTGGTACAACTTCTGGGCCTGAGAGAGCTTGGGGTGATTTATGTACACTGCTGTGAACATATCTCTAAAGGATGGCCAGTCTTCGTAACTTCCATAGAAGATTTCCGTGTCACAAGCAGGGACTTTGAGATAATTGTGTGAGTCGGGCTGAGAACAGGGTAATTGAAGTGTTGGGTTGGGCTCTTGGGTTTTTGATGTCATTTGCAGATTGCTAAGGAGCTCGTTTATCCTCATCTTTGTGCTCATCCCATTGTCAGTGGAGGTGTCATACGTGGAATTGCACTCTTCACGTATTTTTGCATCCGCGTTGCTTAGCTGGATTGTTTCGTTGGCTGTATCGACCAGACTTATGTGTTTATTGAGTTGCTCCATGTATATTTCTAGTCCAGCCTGTGTATGATTTTCTTCTGGCGTACTCCACCACTTCTCACAGAATTTTTCGAGCCTTGAAATTTCGTATAAGAACTTCTTTTTTGAGTAAGATAGCTCTTCTTCCTCGCTTTGAGATTTTGACCTCTTTTTTGAGATTTGAGGGGCTTGGAGGGTTTGGGGTTGCTCTTGCTTTTCTTCAGGCATTTTATGTTAGATAGGGTAACTTTGAGTAGTTATTTATTGGGTATGAGTGTGAGTTGGGTTATGAGTGCTTGTATCAGCGCGTCTGATTACGAGTCTATGAGTAGATGGGTGTAGTGAAAAAATTTAGGTAATTATTATTATTTTTTTTTTTATAATATATTTAATTTAATTTATTTTTATTTAATTAATTTTAATTTATTTTTAATTATTTTTATATTTTTGGTTTTTAATTTATTGATGCACACGGGATGGTGCTATTTTGCTGCACTGCACTGTACTGTCTCAGTGGTTAAGAGTACAGTATATATGGGGAGTGTATGTATGTATTTAGTACAGGTACTGAGTTTAGAGAGCGGGATTTTTGTGTTCACCCAATAGTATTTTGGGTGGTGCAATATATTGATAAGTGGTCCTTTGGGAATGAGTATCGGGATGAGTTGATTTTTATATTTATAAATTAATTTTATTTGAACCGGCTTCGGAGGGGCGTGAGTAGTCCCTTTGTAATGGGTTTGGGGTGAGTTCGTTTTTAGAGGAGTAATTTAATTTGTAATTGTGAGATATTGTAATTGGGAAATACGATTAATATTTTTTGTTTGACAGCAGAGAGAAGAGCTGTTAGTAATTTTGTAGGGTTATGACATTCCGCTGGAGCGCAGCGGTTAAATTTTCTTTTCTAGGCCGAGAGAATAGCCGTAAAAATAATATTTGGGATATATATATGTATGTATATATAGTAACGAGTATTTATATTTATGAGTGGACTATATAAATGTTAGATGACAATAACGGAATTCTAGTAGTGTGAATTTTTGAGACAAATTCCGCTCCTTATATGTATGTACATTGGAGAATATTTCGTTAGGGGTGTACTTACTCTGGTATTGCGTTTTTGTACAAACCCTTTACTCGTTTTTCTTTTGTATATGCGTTTGTGTGCTTCCCTCTTTTATTTTGATTTAGTATGTGGGTTTCTGATAATGTGGACGTCGTTGTTGTTGCAAATTTACTCGGTGTTGTTTCTTTTCGTAACTACATACGTACATACATAGGCGTATAGTTAAAAATATATTATTTTTTTTTTTGTAATGTATGCAATTTAGTTTATGTTTTATAAATGTGTATAGTTCCGAAGTAAATGGGAATAACTTTGATAATTTTTAATAATTTGCCACGTAAATATTTTATTTTTAATTTTAGGACCACCCTAGTAATGCAATTTGTCACCTTTGAACGTATGTATGTTTTTATTGTGCGGTACTGATTTTATTTGTTGTTAAGTATGTTTTTATGTAAATTTTGCGCCACTTTTGCACGTATATATTAATGTTTGTGTCTTAATTTTTCCAAATATGTTTGTATGTTTTTCGCATACTTTATGATATCTTGTTTGTGTTAACTTTTTCACTCTTTTAAGTTAGTTTATTTTTTATTGTATTTAATTTTATTTAATTGTTGATTTTCTCAACTTTTTCACTTTATGTTAATTTTATTTCTATTTTTTTTTTTTTTTCGATTATTTTCCTTAATAGGGTTTCGGCACCATATTCAGCTTTTGGGCTGAATAAATATATATATTTTATTTTTTTTTTATTCTTTTCCTTCACCTTTTCTGTTCTTCCCTTTTCTTTAAATAAAACAAGCACTTTTCTTTATTTTCACTATATAATCTTCACTATTTTTATTCTTTTTAATTTAAACTTTTACACCTTTAGTTTCGTGAGCGGGGCGTGGGAGCGACTTTAATAGTTGCAGAATCTAAATCAACTAACTTTAAGGAAATTTGTAATATTAATTTTAAGTACAAAACTTAGTGAGTATATTGGAGGTATAGAGGTAACGGATTGAAGAGAGTGGATAGGTAGGTATATAGGTAAGTATGTATGTATAGGGATTCTGCGGTAAGTAAAGGGTGTAGGAAAAGCGAAAATATAAAAGGTGAGTATGACGGTAAGTATATAATTTACTGCTTATAAATTATTTCTACTTTAAGAAGTTTGTAGCCACTCATAGGTCCGTGGGGTTGAAACTCATGTCCTCAACAACCATTTTTTCGATATTTGATGCAAAAATAAAAATTTCCCTTCAGAGAAATTTTGATAAAAGTGCAAAAAATAAATCAAGTTTTAATGTTAAAGCATATTTTGAAGCAAAAATAAAATATCCCAAAAATTTCCCTCTAGGGAAATTTTCTAAATTTTGCTGATTTCACGTTAAAGGAAATTTGGTATCTGAGTAAACTGCCCAGTAGCATAAATGTTTTATAGGGAAGCGCTTAACATGGCACAGTTAAGTGAAGTGGCGGTCTGGTTCAATTTGGTTCCTAATCTTTTCCTTCGCTCTGTTTCATGTTTTATTAGAATTATTGTGGGAAGCCTTTTCTTCGTCAATTACAATTTCCACTATTAACCTTTCACCACTAACCTTCCTTCAATTCCATTCACTATTAACCTTCCGCCTCGAAAAGTTTATTTTCCAGAAATGAAAGATTTAATAACTTGCTGCTTTAGGGACAGTTACTAGCTGCCCCAACAAGCGAAAACATAAAATTATTATGCATCTGTTATTTTTTAACCCTCAGACTACTGGTGACGTGAATTGTCGTTAACGGTATATTGTGGTCTGATAGACCACAAGGTATTTTTTATTTGCAACTACCAAAAAAGTCATCGGATACAACAAATGTTATTTGTTATTTGGCAAATGTTATATTTACGTTCATTTAGCATAAAAATACAGTCCAAATTTGTTAAAGAAATGCATTAATGGGTGTTTTAAACAAGTCCCTAGTTTGTAGGACCTCTTGGCATTTCTTCAGAAACGCATTACGCATGCGTTGGTTTAATGTAAATCACAAACCGTATATTTACATTTAATGCAATGGAATGAGTTTTCCGGTTTCTTTTATCTGCCTCAAATACCAAAATCCAGCCAGAATCTAATCGCTGATGGGGCATAATCGTAATAAATTCGGCTAGGCTTCACGTAACTCCATATGTGGTTTAAACTTTTCCTGTGCTAATTCAATTAAAAATTCGCGTTATTTATCTTTTCCTTTCTTGGCTTCCCCATCAACATCGCAGGTATAATGTTCAGATGAATTTAGAATCATAGACTTACATATTTTTTTGGCACGTAAGAGCAAGACATTTTCGTAGTAACAGAAGATGGTGGACGACTAGAAGAGGTAAGTAATTCTGGTGGAATTAATCTTTCATCCTCACGAATAGTTCCAACGAAAGCTAGGCTTATGTACATTAGCTCGCTAACGAATTCTATGTTGAAAAAAGTTGCCTTTACAATTATGATATAGGGTTTCAATGCTGTGGTCTGACAGACCACAACCTTGAAAAACGCACATCTTACAAAAAATATGCTTTTTTTTACACAGAAATGAGACTAATATTACATTTCTATACTGAATTAGAAAACACTCATGGAACCTTACAAAGTCATAAAACGGTTTGCACAAAAATGTTAAGGAAAACAAAAAGATGTAGTAAAATTTTTCAAAATGGTCTGACAGATCACAACGCTAGTCTAAGGGTTAATAATGTATGTGTAGCTTCGGCATGCATATAAACATTTTCAAAATGTCTGCAGGCTGACTAAGAACGATTTTCATTTTCTCATTTGCTTAGCTTAAACTGGAAGCATATCGCAATACAAATGCATTCGCTAGCGCACGTGGCAAACGAGCTGGTTTCATATTTTTCCAAAAATTGCTGGCAGCAATGTGGCGCACAGTAATGGGGGTAGATACTCGGTCTGCAACGCTGTGTTTATATACATAGCCTTCAGCTTCTAAATGCTTTTGTAAAATTTCATTTAAAATGTGATTTTCAGTTTTCAGTTTTTATTTATTTTTTTTTTTTATTTTACAGTGCTGTATTTTTATAAGGAATTTCTAAAAGCGCATTCAGTCAAACATACATACATACCCATATATGTATTTACATACGTACATTTAATGCGCTGCCATTTTAAATGCTGATTTGGCAGCCAAAACGCATTGCAAGAGGGTTTACTAAACACGTACTTTGTCTGTCTGTCCCATCAAGCATTTCTTTCTATACACTGGCGCAGTTTTGTAAATTTCATTTCATTTCACTTAGTTTTGGCAGTAATGCAGACGTGGTAGCATTAGCTACATGAGCGCATCTATGTATATGCATTAGCAGGCAGAGGCAAGTTGGCCAAATGGCTAACATTATTTACTAAATGCAAAAATTCCCTATGTTCGTTTATAATAATAAATTTTAATGTTACACTATTGGCCACTCTCATTCGTGCGCATTTGTAGCACAAAAATGGCCCCGGGAAAATAGCAGAAAAAAGTCGCACAAAAATTTGTCACTGATGCTGCCAGTGCTGCTGTAAGTGCTTAGGTTGCCTTTTTTGCTTATACCCACATGCAATAAATGTACGTAAAGCATTATTTTTAACCCAACAAGAATTCTGAGTTTATGTATACTGTGTTCAGAAATTATAAAATACTACACTGCCGCTGAAACTGTTAGGTAATTTTAATGTAACTCTCAAATGTATGCTTTTTTACAATTATTAGCGCACTTAATATGGGTACTGGGAATAATACCGCCAACACATCACAAATGTCTTACAACCATATTTTGAAGCAAACATGAAAATTTCCCAAAAATTTCCCTCAAGGGAAATTTTCTAAAATATGCTAATCTTTTTTAGAAATTTGCTTTCCTCAGTCATTATAATCCATTTTTTTTCGAGATTTAAAGCAAAAATAAAAATTTCCCTTTAGAGAAATTTTGATAAAGGTGCAAAAATGCATTAGATATTTATTATTAAAATTTTTAAGGCATTTGTGATATTTTCAAAATAATACCGCCAAGACATCACAAATGAAAATTTCCGAAAAATTTCCCTATAGGCAAATTTTCTAAAATATGCTGAGTTGTTTGGAAGTTTGCATTCCTCAGTCATTATGAACCATTTTTTCGAAATTTGAAGCAAAAATTAAAATTTCCCTTTAGAGAAATGTTGATAAAAGTACAAAATAAATTAAGCTTTTAGGTTAAAGCACATTTTGAATGCAAAATTAAAATATCACAAAAATTTCCCTGAGGGAAATTTACTAAAATCTGTTGATTTTTACGTTGAAGCAAATTTTTATAATTTCTGAACTTTTCTTACAGTGACACTCAAACTTGAATCAGCTGTTTTGTTCAACTGAAACTAGCATAATGAAGAACAATATTGTAAAATCCACAACTGGTTATATATATAGCATTCGACTTGTACCAAATTTTCACCTCTTCTCATTACTTTCTCGCGCTTATTCGGCTTGTCACTAGTGTACAATTGCGCAATAATGGGTAGTGAAAACGCGAAACGAACGCCAAATACGCCACGGAGCATGCAAATAATTGTTGCAACGTCAGCAACACAACGGCAGCACAATTGCGCGCATAATGAGCAACAGCAACAAAGCTCCAACAACAACAACACCAGCTGCACGACAATAAATTGAATTTACGAAAATTTTGCGAGCTATTTGTCCTTTGAAAATTTTCCATAGGCGCATTTACTTTGCAAAAAAATTATATGAATGTACAATATATAGTATTTTGCTGCACGTACATTAAGAACTATTTGTTCTGACACAGTGCAGCGTAACACGTTTTTGAAATTTACTAGCACTTTTATTTTGTTGTTGTTGTTATTGTTATTATTACGCTGCATTTTGCTTTTGTTACTGACCGTTTAGTTTTGTTGATCTTTGTGATAACAGCAGCCATTGCTTCTTTGTAGTTTCTATAATAAAAGGCATTATTTGAGCGCTAATTGCAAATGCAAATTTTCGGCGTTGCCTTCGGAGCGAAATGCTATTAGAGATAAGATTTAATGATTTCACGAGTTACTGGTTGGGAGTGGAAATCGCGAAAAAATACAAATACCCTTGGGATTGTCATTAACTAGGAAAGCTACAAGATTCTCATGTGATATTGTAGTGAGCCACTTAGCTAGGAAGTGAGAGGGTTCTTAACTAAGTGGGTATTTATTGGGCTTCTGATTGAATGGCAAAATAAATTTTTCTGAAACCACTTTGAAAGCCACTGTAATGTTGGAAAAAATACCGTTCAAAGGCTAATATTTTTTTTTACATAAAAGCAATAATTTAAAGTTTAAAATTTTTTAATGATGTCTTTCAATAATCTTTTTCGCAAAAAAATTGTGTACATTAAAGTTTGAAGCTGGCTGTAGTGTACTCGTTTTTTGAAAATGTATATATTTTCAGATTACTACGCCCATTTTCCTTTTCTGTAAACTACAGGAAATTTTTTTTTATAAAAATTACTAATTTGAAAGCAACTGTAATTATAATTATATGTGTTAGTACCGATACGTTATAAGTTATGAACTGAACAGTTTGGGTGTCAACGGTGTTGATTGAATTGCTAAATGAATATTTTTCAGACGCAAAGACGACTATGGAAACGACTGTAATGTAAGAAAAAAATACAGTTCGAACGCCAATATTTTTTTTTATATAGACGACAATTGAAAGTTTTTGATCTAATCCAGGTTTTCATGATGTCTTCTTTTTCCGAACAAGTTTCGCGAACATAACAGTTTGATGCTCACCGTAATGTATTTTTTGTTGTTTGCTTTTCCGACAGGGTAGGATTGCGATGTATTGTGGAACTGTAATGCTATTAAATGTAAATATATAGCATACCAGTAGGTGACTAAGACCATTTTACTATAGCAGACATTTTTTTTTTAAATTAATGGTTTGAAAGCAGCTGTAATTAATTGAGTTAAGACCGATGCTTTATAAGGTATGAATGGAACAGTTTGAGAGTTAAGGACGTTGCTTAAAAAATTAATATTTTTCGAACGCAAGAATGACTTTGAAAACCACTGTAATCTAGGACAAAATACAGATCGAGGGCAACAATTATAAATATCTAGTATATTAGCAGATGACTAAGACCATTTTCCTTTTTTTTTTTTTGAAAACTCCAGTTAGCATTTCTTTGTTTTTAAAAAAAAAAGTATAGTTTGAAAACAACTGTAATAAATTTAAGATCGATCAGTTATGAACCGAAGAGTTTGGGTTTGCTAAATGAATATTTTTTCGATACAAAGACGACTTTGAAAACCACTGCAAATATGCTATTACATACAGTTTGAAAGTCCATGTAATTTTTTTGTATTCAACAACAAAAGGAGAATACTTTAAATTCAATGAATTTAATCTCTTCCAGGGATTGCAAATAATCATTATTTTTTTAAATTTTGACTAAAAAAATCATACTGAAGGAGAAACGCTAAACGCAAAAGAAGTACACAGATTTAATCGCCGTAACGCAGACTACCTCTAGGTGCATTAACTTTTATTTTTTCGATTTTTATAAAAAAATTGATTTTTAATCGTTATTTTCTGAGTTTTATTTTTCCCTCAGCAAATAAAAGTTATTTTTTGATTTTTATATTTCGCTCAGAAAATAAAAGTTATTTTCTGAGTTTTATTTTTCGATCAGAAAATAAGTTATTTTTTGAGTTTTATTTTTCCCTCAGAAAATAAAAGTTATTTTTTGAGTTTTATTTTTCGATCAGAAAATAAAAGTTATTTTTTGAGTTTTATTTTTCCTTCAGAAAATAAAAGTTATTTTTTGAGTTTTATTTTTCCTTCAGAAAATAAAAGTTATTTTTTGAGTTTTATTTTTCCTTCAGAAAATAAAAGTTATTTTTTGAGTTTTATTTTTCCTTCAGAAAATAAAAGTTATTTTTTGAGTTTTATTTTTTTGCTCAGATAATAAAAGTTATTTTTTGAGTTTTATTTTTTTGCTCAGATAATAAAAGTTTATTTATAAATTTTACGTATTTATGTGACGCGAGCACATATCGACGACTGAGAATAAGATCGCCCTATTTCAAAAATTGTTTCAAAAACGCCCTATTCCAAAAATTGTTTGAATAACGTCCTATTTCAGATTTTGCTTCAAGAACGCCCTATTTCAGAATTTGTTTCAATAACGTCCTATTTCAGACAAGTATTCAAAAACGTCCTATTTCAAAGAAATATATATGGAATTTTCTCTGAAATAGGGCGTTCTTGAAGCAAAATCTGAAATAGGACGTTATTGAAACATTTTTTCAAATAGGGCGTTCTTGAAGCAAAATCTGAAATAGGACGTTATTGAAACATTTTTTCAAATAGGGCGTTTTTTAGACAATTTTTGAAATAGGGCGATCTTATTCTCAGCCGTCGATATATACTATTAAAAATGTAATTTTATGTATGTATGTGATTAGGTACATAAATATGTATCACTTAGAAACACTGTAGAAGGACAGAAATAAAGTTGTTGTATGTGAAATAAAGTTGTTGTAAGTAAATGCTTCACATACAACAACTTTATTTCTGTCCTACAGAGTTTCTACATACTACATATTTATGTACCTACTCACATACATAAATAAAATTACATTTTTAATAGTATATATGTGCTCGCGTCACATAAATACGTAAAATTTATAAATAAACTTTTATTATCTGAGCAAAAAAATAAAACTCAAAAAATAACTTTTATTATCTGAGCAAAAAAATAAAACTCAAAAAATAACTTTTATTTTCTGATCGAAAAATAAAACTCAAAAAATAACTTTTATTATCTGAGCAAAAAAATAAAACTCAAAAAATAACTTTTATTTTCTGATCGAAAAATAAAACAAAAAATAACTTTTATTTTCTGATCGAAAAATAAAACTCAGAAAAAAACTTTTATTTTCTGAGGGAAAAATAAAACTCAAAAAATAACTTTTATTTTCTGATCGAAAAATAAAACTCAAAAAATAACTTTTATTTTCTGATCGAAAAATAAAACTCAGAAAAAAACTTTTATTTTCTGAGGGAAAAATAAAACTCAAAAAATAACTTTTATATTCTGATCGAAAAATAAAACTCAAAAAATAACTTTTATTTTCTGAGGGAAAAATAAAACTCAAAAAATAACTTTTATATTCTGATCGAAAAATAAAACTCAGAAAAAAACTTTTATTTTCTGAGGGAAAAATAAAACTCAAAAAATAACTTATTTTCTGATCGAAAAATAAAACTCAAGAAAAAACTTTTATTTCCTGATCAAAAAATAAAACTCAAGAAAAAACTTTTATTTTCTGAGCAAAAAATAGAATTCAGAAAATAATCGTTAAAAATCAACTTTTTGGATATCACTTATAACGGTTACGGTCTCTGATCTCTTCGTATTTTCATGTGATTTTTTCTCTTATTCGAGATTGACATGCCATTAACAGTTTGATAGTCAATGCTTCTTTCTTCTAAATACATACATATACATACTTATGTAGGTACACATAATATTTTAGCTAAAAATTTTGGCAAAAATCAAGGAATTCTCCTTAGTTTTCAAGCATACAAACAACAACTTTATTCATTTATTGCTTTTTTTTTCAATTTCATATAATTTTATTTTAATTTTCACTTGCATTTGCATAATTTCATGCAGAAATTCAAAGCGCGTGTATACGCCCAAAACAGCAAACACACACACACACACCAATGCACATATCGCAGCGAGTGCAGTTAATTCATTAGTAGCACATGTAATTAAATATTTTCAACAAACTTAAGTATATAATTATCTGCTTTGCACAATTCAATTAAAACTAATTTATGGCTTAATATATGGCGTGACTACAAATTTATTTTTTGCCACCCAGAATTTTGGTGGCGCCAACAGAAACGGTGCCGAAGGTGATGATGATGGCACTGATGATACTTTGGTGCTGGCTTTGTACGAAATGATGGGTGTATGTGTGCATGAAAATGTACATATGTATACTTGTGGCGCACATATATACATATCTAGTACATATGCATGTATGCTTGTATACTTTCTATACACATGTATTAAATTTTTTAATTGCCGTGCGGTAAATCTTCTGCCACACACACTCATGCACATTTAAACAATTCACACATTCCCAAGACAAAGCTGTCTCTTAAACTTTGAAATTCTTATAATCCATACCCCTTACTTTCCGCTTAGCGTTGCGCACAACTAAAGCCTACCTCCAAGACAAGGCGAGGAGGCAAACGAGCGAGTGTCTAAAGCTGCAACGCCTATTCATTGTAAATTCTTCAGCAGCGCGGCGGCATCGTGCTTGCTTTTCCTTTTGTTGTTTTCGTTCTCTTGTTCATTGCTTTGGTGACATTTCTTGTTTACTAAGCGACACTTTACACTTTTGGCTTCTTCTTAGCACCAACAACGCCCCATAGCCACTGCCACTGCCACTGCCACCGCCACCGCCACAAGTTTTCGTCAACATATTCTCATTCAATTAAAATTTTCAAACGCTAAAAGCCGCAATGAATTTTCGCTTGAATATCCTTGCAGTCATACAGACACCCACACCCATATATTCAAATGCTCGTCATAAATTTTAGTTTCATATACGCATTCAGTTGCTTGCCTTGATTTACAGTTGGGCTTTACACATTTGCCATTTGCTCTAATAATTTTTTTTCATTCCTCTTCTTTGCTTTACTTTTTTGTTAAATTTTTGCTTTATCCTGTTTAAAACTACATGCTGCTTGCTTTGGGCTGTATAACTAAGTAAGCTACAGATAGAGCGTCGTCGCATAGCTCGTAAGTTTTGAAATTTATTGGTTTGCGGTTCGTTTCAAATAATCGTATATTTTTGTGGGTGAAATTGTGCGAAATTGCATGACAATTTAATAAGCCGCAGAGCGTGCTTTGTAGCTGTGTTGTAAAGCGGATATTTTGTCTCTTTTGGTTAATGGTTTAAAAGATTACAGCACTTGCTGGTTTATGTCTTTATATTTTCTTTCTAGATGCTACTAAAAAGTTTAATTGCTTAAATTTTCAGAATGCTTAAATTTTATGGAATTATGTATGAAGTGAATAGTTTGAAAGACACTTTAATAAAATAATTTTTGACCACCTTCACAAAAGAAAAACCATATGCATTATTTCTATTTAATATAATTTTTTTTTAAATAACTTTCAAAGATCTTCTGTTTGCAGAAAACTTACTTGTTGTAAAACTTAGAGTTTGAGGCTCAAAGTAGTATACTGAATTGGAAATTTATACATTGTCAGATAATTAAGAACACAGAAAGTAAGTATTTAAACCATTTCAATCATTTGAATTTCTTGCAGTGTATTTTCTTTGAAAACTTCATAAAATCAAAAGTTTGAAAGCAATGTAATACACAAAGTTCATAATGTTATATTTTTTGGCAGGAGAGTTTGAGAGTCAGAGTTTGTGATTGTATTGCAAAATTAATTTTTCTAAGACGACCCCGAAAGCCAATGTAATATAGAAAATATACGGTTCGAGTGCAATAGCTACTTTTTGTTATATAAATGCAACAGTTGAAACAGTTTTCAATTTAATTTATTTTTTTGATGTTGTCTTTCAAAAAATATTTTCCAGAAAAGTTAATTGTTGCAAAAATTACAGTTTGAGGTTTAAGGTAATTTTTACAATGTGTTTAAAAATTTATAAATTATGTTGTATTTTCTGTGGAAGCTCCATTAAAGCAAAAGTTTGACAGCAACTGTAATACATTAAGCTAATAATGCCACTTTATCAGGCATGAGCTAAACAGCTTGGAGGCAAGGGTTCTGATTAAAAAAAATTAAATTTCTAACAACACTTTTAAAGTCACTGTAATGTTGAAAAAAAAAATACCGTTCGAACGCCAACAGATTTTTTATAATTTAATCTAATATATTTTTACTAATTTAATAATTTAATGTTATGAAGCGTTACAGTTTGAGGCTTACTCGTTTGAAATTGAGCCCTTTTTTAAATGTGTATATTTTCATATGAAAAAGGTTATTTTCCTTCTCTGAAAGCTTTAGGAAACATTTCTTTATAAAAATTAATAGTTTGAAAGTAACTATAATAAATTCAGGATCGAACCTTTATAATGATAATCCGAACAGTTTGAGAGTCATTTAATTGTATTGCTAATATTTTCCAAACGCAAAATTTAGTTGGAATCCCACTGCAAGCTAGTAACAGTTTGAGAGTCAATGCAAAAATGTATACAAAATCATTAAGAGAATATCTTATCTATATATATATAAAAATCAAGCCCATTTCTTTGTCGCCGGCTTTCGCCCAAACGCGTGGAGGGATTTTGATCAAATTTACACACCAGCTTAGTACCTTGCCCTAGATGGTTTATATGCATATTTTTTTCAAATCCGGAAGTCGGTTCCCGAGATATAGGTCAAAAGGTCAAAACGTGGATCCGGCTTTCCCCTGAATATTTTTGGACGATATTGGTATCAAATGAAAGGTATTCAGCAGAGAATTTACATAGAATAGTACTCATTGTGATTCCTAGGTCGGGTCTCCAGATATGGGTCAAAACGTGGACCCGCATGATCCTCGAATGTTCCTGAGCGATATTGGTATCAAATGAAAGGTATTGAGCAGAGAATTTACATAGAATAGTACTCATTGCGATTCCTAGGTCGAGTCTCCAGATATGGGTCACAACGTGGACTCGGATGACCCTGGAATGTTTCTGAGCGATATTTGTATCAAATGAAAGGTATGGAGCAGAGAATTTACATAGAATAGTACTCATTGCGATTCCTAGGTCGAGTCTCCAGATATGGGTCACAACGTGGACTCGGATGACCCTGGAATGATTCTGAGCGATATTGGTATCAAATGAAAGGTGTTGAGCAGAGAATTTACATAGAATAGTACTCATTGCGATTCCTGGTCGGGTCTCCAGATATAGGTCAAAACGTGGACACGGATGACCCCTGAAAATTTCTCAGCGATATTGGTATGAAATGAAGGGTGCTGAGCAGGGATTTTAGATAGAAATGAACTAATTACGATTCCTAGGTCGGGTCCCAAGGTGTGGGTTAGCACCCGGACCCGGATAACACCGCCAAATGAACGTGGACCCGGATTGCCCCGGAAAATTTCTCAACGATATTTGTGTAAACTGAAAGGCAGGGCTTTTACATAGAGATGAACTCATCATGATTCCTAGGTCAGGTCCCCAGATGAGGGTCAAAATGTGGATCCGGATGGCCCCGGATAATTTCTCAGCGATATTGTTATTTAATCACGGCGCATGACGATTCCTAGGTGGGATCCAAAGATATGGGTCAATATGTGGACCCGGATAATACCGTGATATATCTTAAGGATATTGGTACCAAATGAAAGGTGTTGAGCGGACTCTCATGTAGAGCCGTACCCATTACATTTTCTTGGTCAAGTCTACAGATACCGTAGCCATTATTGTTCCTAAGTCAAGTTCCCAGATGTGGGTCAATAAGTGGACCCGGATGAGCCCGGGATGCTTCTGAATAATACTGATATAAAATGAAAGGTGTTGACCGGGTCTGCTATATAGATATTTTCATAGTGATTCTTAGTCCCGATACTCAATTATGGGTAAAAGAGACGATTCGGACGCCACGGAATGTTTTTAAGCAATGATGGTATGAAATGAGAAGTGGAATGCAGGGTATGTTATGCTAAACCCAGTTCCCTAGGGAAAGGGGAAGAGTAATGAGACTGGGAAAGGCAAAGGGACGAAAAAGGAGAGGGAGAATATAATAAAAATGGAATGAAGAGGATGGGGAGAGAAGACAGGGAAGGAATAAGAGGGGGAATAAAAAGAAGAAAGACAGAAAAGGAGAGGTAAGAGAGGGAGAGCGATAGAGAAAGGGAAGCAGAAATGTGACGGGGAAAGAAAAAGGAAACGGAAATGAAAGGAAAGATAAATGGAAAGGGAAAGAGAAAGAGAATGAGAATGAGAAAGAGAATGAGAAAGAGAAAGAGAAAGGGAAAGAGAAAGAGAAAGAGAAAGAGAAAGAGAAAGAGAAAGAGAAAGAGAAAGAGAAAAGTAGAGGGAAAGGGAGTTGGAAACTAATACGAAGAAAAATGGGATAAGACTATGAAGAGGGCAAACTTTTGAAAATATCAAGTTTTTCCTTCACTTTTTTTAAACTTATCTGAATTGTGCTGAGCTCTGCAGCCCGAGGTAATTTCGGCTTCCAGATACTTCCAACATATTTTAAAGTGTGCAGTTTTCGCTTCAGGTACCTATAATAGGAAGTGGGCCAAAGCAAAGCTTGGCTGGGTACAGATAGTATATTATAAATGTGAAATGGAAATTGTGTTTAAACTCAATTGGCGAGAAAACCGCTGAACGGATCCTCACGAAACTTTGCACACCTAGGTATTTCACCCGGTAATTGATATAGGCATATTTTTAATCTGATTAAAAGTCAGGGATGGGCACCTCCCATACAAAATTTTCCTTTTTTTCGTAATATCTCTTGAAATATTTGTACTAGAATAATGAAAATTTTTGTGAAGGAATAATACAAAAATATATACTCAACGGATAAACAATTTAGGTCTTGGTCAAGCAGGGATGGGCACTCTCCTCCCATATAAACTGAAATTTTCACATGGAATATCTCTGGAAATATTTGTAGTAGGGTACTGAAAACTGGTGTGAGGGCATATGAGATAACTATGTATTAAACGGGTAAAACTGCTAGGTCTTGGTAAAGCAGAGATGGGCACCTCCCATACAAACTGAAATTTTCACATCGAATATCTCTGGAAATATTTGTAGTAGGGTACTGAAAATTGGTGTGAGGGCATGTGAGATAACTATGTATTAAACGGGTAAAAACGCTAGGTCTTGGTAAAGCAGGGATGGACACCTCCCATACAAACGGAAACTTTCACATCGAATATCTCTGGAAATATTTGTAGTAGGGTACTGAAAATTGGTGTGAGGGCATGTGAGATAACTATGTATTAAACGGGTAAAAACGCTAGGTCTTGGTAAAGCAGGGATGGGCACCTCCCATACAAACTGAAAGTTTCACAGCGAATATCTCTGGAAATATTTGTAGTAGGGTACTGAAAACTGGTGTGAGGGCATGTGAGATAACTATGTATTAAACGGGTAAAAACGCTAGGTCTTGGTAAAGCAGAGATGGGCGCCTCCCATACAAACTGAAATTTTCACATCGAATATCTCTGGAAATATTTGTAGTAGGGTACTGAAAACTGGTGTGAGGGCATGTGAGATAACTATGTATTAAACGGGTAAAACGATAGGTCTTGGTGAAGCAGTGATGGGCACCTCCCATACAAACTGAAATTTTCACATCGAATATCTCTGGAAATATTTGTAGTAGGGTACTGAAAATTGGTGTGAGGGCATGTGAGATAACTATGTATTAAACGGGTAAAAACGCTAGGTCTTGGTAAAGCAGGGATGGACACCTCCCATACAAACGGAAACTTTCACATCGAATATCTCTGGAAATATTTGTAGTAGGGTACTGAAAATTGGTGTGAGGGCATGTGAGATAACTATGTATTAAACGGGTAAAAACGCTAGGTCTTGGTAAAGCAGGGATGGGCACCTCCCATACAAACTGAAAGTTTCACAGCGAATATCTCTGGAAATATTTGTAGTAGGGTACTGAAAACTGGTGTGAGGGCATGTGAGATAACTATGTATTAAACGGGTAAAAACGCTAGGTCTTGGTAAAGCAGAGATGGGCGCCTCCCATACAAACTGAAATTTTCACATCGAATATCTCTGGAAATATTTGTAGTAGGGTACTGAAAACTGGTGTGAGGGCATGTGAGATAACTATGTATTAAACGGGTAAAACGATAGGTCTTGGTGAAGCAGGGATGGGCGCCTCCCATACAAACTGAAATTTTCACATCGAATATCTCTGGAAATATTTGTAGTAGGGTACTGAAAACTGGTGTGAGGGCATGTGAGATAACTATGTATTAAACGGGTAAAACGATAGGTCTTGGTGAAGCAGTGATGGGCACCTCCCATACAAACTGAAATTTTCACATCGAATATCTCTGGAAATATTTGTAGTAGGGTACTGAAAATTGGTGTGAGGGCATGTGAGATAACTATGTATTAAACGGGAACAACACTAGGTCTTGGTAAAGCAGGGATGGGCACCTCGCATACAAACTGAAACTTTCACAGCGAATATCTCTGGAAATATTTGTAGTAGGGTACTGAAAACTGGTGTGAGGGCATGTGAGATAACTATGTATTAAACGGGTAAAACGATAGGTCTTGGTGAAGCAGTGATGGGCACCTCCCATACAAACTGAAATTTTCACATCGAATATCTCTGGAAATATTTGTAGTAGGGTACTGAAAATTGGTGTGAGGGCATGTGAGATAACTATGTATTAAACGGGTAAAAACTATAGGTCTTGGTTAAGCAGGAATGGGCACCTCCCATACAAACTGAAAGTTTCACAGCGAATATCTCTGGAAATATTTGTAGTAGGGTTCTGAAAACTGGTGTGAGGGCATGTGAGATAACTATGTATTAAACGGGTAAAAACGGTAGGTCTTGGTAAAGCAGGGATGGGCACCTCCCATACAGACTGAAATTTTTACAGCGAAAATCTCTTGAAATATTTATAGTAGGGTACTGAAAATTGGTGTTGGGCATATGAGATAATTACGTACTCAACGGACAAAAAAAATAAGAAAACTATCTTTGACGTCAAGAATGATATTTTTCTATGTAACTTTTTTGGACTAACTCAATATGCTAATATTTTTTGTGAAACCCGCGGGTAACCTCTAGTTTTCAATATAATACAATTTAATTTTTTATGATGCCTTTCAAAAAATTCCTTTTTCGAAAAAACGATTATTGTTAATATTAAAGTTTTTTTAAGCTCACTGCATTGAACTTTTCTTAAATGTATTTTCAGATGACAAAGATCATTTTCCTTTTCTGAAAACTGCAGGAAACATTTCTCTATAAAAGTTAATAGTTTGAAAGTAACTGTAATAAATTCAGGATCGACACTTTATACTGATGAACTGAACAGCTTGCGAGTCATTTGATTGTATTGCTAAAATGAAAATTTTTAGACGCAAAAATTAGTTGGAATTCCGCTGTAAGCTAGTAATAGTTTGAGAGTCAATGTAAAAGTTGTAAACAAAAACATTAGGACAATATTTTCAATTTAATACAATTGAATCTCTTCATATTTTCTTAAGATTTTTGTTTTTGCTCTTAGCCGCGATTGACATCTGTCAAACATAAATGTCCTCATTACTGGCTTTTAATAACTTTTCCAATAATTTGCTACCATCTGGCTTTAATGCATATTTAAAAAATACAAACAAAAGTACCGCTAAAGCCGAATTGTTAACCACTGTCACACCAATTGCCGAAAACTCATTACTTACTTGTGCTGCCGCTGCCTCTCCTGCCTTTGCCTTTGCCTTTGCCTTAATTCAAATTAACATCTTATTTGAAAGACATAAATCTTTTTCTGAACACAGATGGCGCATGCTTCGTTATACAGGGATAATTCTATTAGCGCAACATTCATACCTACGTTTACCCCTCTACACACAATGCTATGTATTAGCCAAGCTTTTTAATAGCCAAGTGATAGGCGTAGGCGTAGGCGTATACGTAACCTAAACAAGCCAAGCAAGTCGTTCTTAACACGTTGGTCATTCAATTTTATTACAATGCCAGCTGTTGTTGGTATACGTGTCCTTTGGCGACATGCACGCAACATACATACATACATACATACAGACATTCATAAGACTTTTGTGTTTCTGCCACAAAATTTGCCAAATAGCTTGCCACTTAAGGGTGTGTGTGCCGGTGTGCGTGTATCCGCTTGTGTGTGTTTGTGTGCTGATGTCTCCAAGCCTAACCGCAAAAAGGACAAAAATTCTTGTAATATCTCAAAGCGAAGGCACAAAAATTTAATTATCGCACATACCAACCGATTATCGCTTGTCACCCGGCACTGAGAGAAGAAAAAACAAAAAGAAAGAGCAATCTAATAATAATAATAATATAATACAATGGCGCTATTATAACTCTGACGAGTTTTATGGCCGAGCTTCTCTCCCAATTCGAGGTGTGCTCCTTTTTGTTTTTCCTACTAATTGGGTGGACCTACAGTTTTATGCCGGCTCCGAACGGCGAATGCATTTTTTTTGTGAGAAGCTTTTTCATGGCAGAAATACTCTCGGAGGGTATGCCGCCCACTGCCGAGAGGTGACCGCTGCTCTTAAAAAACCCAATAATTGGATTTTTACTAATTAGAAAAATTTGTGTGGCTCGGACCGTGGTTTGAACCCGAGACCTCTGGCATAGCAGGCGAGCACTCTACCCACTGCACCACAGCGGCCGGAAAGAGCAATCTGCTACCGCAAAAAGCATGGAATTGTGGAATTGAGGCCAACACTTGGTTGGTAGGCGCAATACACCCTTATCGCTTATGCACCAGCTGCTCTTACTACTGCTGCTGCTGCTACAGACTTCTCTTCTCTTCTTTCCTATTCATCATTCATTCATTTTCACCACATTGCCTACCATAGGCTTGCCACTTTCCGTTAAAATACTTTTGCTTTTGCGGTTAAACTCAAGATTCTTGCCCGCATTTCTTAACTTTCTTGCTCCACGCTGATTGTTGTGCTCTGGCACAGCTTCGTTTTGTTGTAGTTGCTGTTGTTGTTGTTGTTGCCAACTGCCTCAATACGAATAAAATGTCTAAATATTGAGGTTAGCAAAATGGTTGTTGTTGCTTTTATTTGCATGCGCGTGTGTGTCTGTTTGTATGTTTCTTTGTATGCGTTTGCGTGCGTTTGTATCCTTATTCCCTTCCTTCTTCCTTTTCTGCGTTCGGTGGCACTTTTGTTTTTATGTTAGAATAATTGCTGTTGAGCGCACCGGCTGTACTTCATTTCCACTTAAGAATTTTCTCGCCTTTCGAATAACTTTGTTTTATGTGACGTCTTCTTTCTTCGCTCGCTCTGCTATACCCTCTTTGCTCTTGCTTTTGTTGTATGCTCTTCTAGCTCTCTTTTTCTTTTTCTTGTTGTTTGCCGCCGTATGATGAATGCAATTTTAGTCACGTAAAGTTTTTTTTTTTTTTTTTTTTTTTGAATACTTAAAGTTCATTAAAATATGCCACTTTTAGAATTTTAATTTCTTTTTCATTTATCTTTTTTTTAGCTTTTCAAGTAACTGTAAAAACAATAATAAAGTTATAGAACTTTTTAAAAAAGCTTGAATTTGCATCCAACCACACGCCTTTTTTACCTTTGTGGCACCATGGCAGCTTAATTGTTTGATGAGCAGGCAGGCGAGCAGGTGTGTGGCATAAATAGAGTTAATGGCAGCGCAATAATCAACATTTTATAGTGTTCCCTGAGAAGTCATAAAACATTTTTTTTTTATTTTATCGCAGCAATAACAGCCGTATATTTATGATGCCAGCAATGACGAGTTTTAATTGTTATATGTAGTTTAATTATCCTTTTCTAGCATTTATTTTGAGCACACATTCATTTTAGTTGATTTCAAATATGACACTTGCTTAACTCTGCCGTTTAATGCAATGTAAAAGCCTTTGAGTGGAAATCCTTTTTAATATTTTTTCAGACATAATGGTCTATTATTAAATTCCATCCAGCTCTATTCACTAATCACATAAAAATTCAATTTCAATGTATAATTCTCCCAAGATCATACAACATAATACTAATAATAATACAATGGCGCTATTATAACTCTGACGAGTTTTATGGCCGAGCTTCTCTCCCAATTCGAGGTGTGCTCCTTTTTGTTTTTCCTACTAATTGGGTGGACCTACAGTTTTATGCCGGCTCCGAACGGCGAATGTATTTTTTGTGAGAAGCTTTTTCATGGCAGAAATACTCTCGGAGGGTATGCCGCCCACTGCCGAGAGGTGACCGCTGCTCTTAAAAAACCCAATAATTGGATTTTACTAATTAGAAAAATTTTTTTGGTGTTTGGCCGCACTGGGGTTTGAACCCGAGACCTCTGGTATAGCAGGCGAGCACTCTACCCACTGCACCACAGCGGCCACTAATACAATCCTACAAAAAGTGATCTGAGGAATTTTTCGAAGAATAAAGAGAGGAAATTCAGTTTTTTGAGAAAGCATGGGCAATGAGAACACAATGTGCTGTGAGCATAAACTATTTTGTAAAGCGAGCGCTTACGATGGGAGTAGGCGCCTCATTAATTATAAGCCTTATCTCCTATGACGAATACCACTTATTATAAGGTATTTAAACTCCACATATACCCTTATTATAAGGACCTATCTAAGCCTTGTTTTCCATGGCGAATAGTCCTTTGGAATAAGGCTTCTCCTCAGAGAGCTAGAGAACTACTTCTTTTTGTTTGCTTGCTTTTCCGACAGGGTAGGCATACGATGTATTGTAAAGCGATTTTCCGTTAACCCTCGTCAAGCTTCGGCGCATATTAGCCGAAACCGGTTTGTCTTCAAACCAAATTTGATAAAGTAATTCCTCATATTAATTAGTATAAGCCTTATTTTAATGTACTTATAAACTCCATATAATACTTTGTTATAACGAGAAAAGCCTTAGTATAAGGTTATTAAATTTGATATAAGGAATTATCTTAGTGGAATGATCTTCCGTCATCCCTTGTCAAGTTTGGTTTGGACACAAACCGGTTTCGGCTAATATGCGCCATCTTCAGTGTCTTTTTTGTTTTTCGTTCGGAAGATCGTTCCACAATACATCATATTCCTACCCTGTCGGAAAAACAAGCAACCAAAAAGTATTGAATTATATTAGACTTATTTCTCATGGCGAATGAACCTTAAGATAAGGTTTCCTCTTACAGAGAAATATAATGCCATATTATTAATTATAAGCCTTATTTTAAGGTACTTAAACTTCATATAATTCCTTTTTATAACAAATGAGGTAATCCGTATTTACTGTGGTGAATAGGCCTTATTATAAGGTAACTAAACTCTGTATAATCCCATATTATAAGGAATTATCTAAGCCTTATTTACCCATGCCGAATAAGCCTTAATATAATTACTATAGAATAAGTCTACCTCTCAGAGAGAGAGAGAGCGACAATTCCTTATGGCCTTATGACATCAACAGAGAAATATTAGCTTTATTGTAAGCTTTTGTTCATACAACTGATGTCCTTAGAAATTTCAGACATTATTTTTTAAGCCTTATGAATATCTGAAATACGCCGCAAAAAAAGCGTAAATTTTTTAGAGCGAAGTTAAAAACAAATCAACAAAAAAAAATATTTCTTTTTTTTTAAATATGCCAATTAGCTTTAAATATTTATATTGCATTTCCTACACGTACAACAATTTATTTGTTGCCCTGCAAAACTGTCAAATTCACGTTGTGCGCATGCATACTTCTATTTGTATGTAAAATGCAACATTTTTGGTTAACAACACAAAAACTGACCGCTGCGGTTCGTTGTCACATCAGCTGACGTGTTAAAGCTTTGAAAGTGACATTCATATAATTATATTAGGTAAACCATGTGAGTTAACCGATACCAAATAATATGTTTAAATTTGCATGTACATACATACATGTATATATGCAAGTACACACATACATGCATATCTGCTTTGCAATGTTTATATTTAATTCTAGTGCACAACATTGTAGATACGAATAGTTGTTATATGCGAGCATACAATGTTTCAGGTGAATTTGGTTTATTATGGCATGGGCACATATGCGAGTAGAGCTACAAAGTGTTTATATTGTAACGAAGCTTTCTTGTTGCCCCGTTGCTTCTTTAATAGTTGCTGGGGTATACTCGCCGTGTCCAGGGTTCGGTTACAATAAATTTGTAAATTTGGGACGCCGTGCAAATTGTCTTCATGTAATTTTATTCACTCCTTAAATCATTAAATATGTACAATAAATTAACCACATTCTCTTTTCTATAACTTCAATTCATTTGTTATATTTTCTATTTTATTAGGGTATGGGTAGGGTTCTTCTAAGAGCACAATCCTTGGGCGTTTTGCCTCCTCCTCTGCGTAGCGTTGGCGCATACGTTTGACGCTGTTGGTCAGCTTTGCATTGTAGTCCTGCATATTGGTTGGTTGTGGTTTTTTTTTTTTTCTTGCACAAAAACGTTGTGTTCACCTCGATGGTTTGTGATAGAATGGCCGGTGGTTGTTATTTGTATTCTTCGACTTGACTATTACTGTAAATTTTATTTATTTTAATTTTATTGTTTTTTTTTTTTTTTTTTTTTTTAGTTGCTGGTCGGTCCGTTTTCGGCCGCATGATAAACCTTCAGTTCAGCAATGTTTACCGTCCTCTCTCTCCCGCCGTCAGTTTTCCTTACTTTGAGTATCACTGGTGATACATATCCTAGGACCTGGTAGGGCCCGTCATATTTGGGGGCTAATTTCGCTGCGAAATTTTCTGTGGCTTTGGACAGGTGATGTTCTTTTACGAGTACTAGTTCGCCAATTACGGGGGTCCATTTTCTCCGCCGTAGATTGTAGTGTCGTGCTTGGTCTGCCGCTGCTCGTTCCATGTTCTGCCTTACTATTTTGAAGGCTTCCTGCATTCTGTTGGACTTCTCTTCTGCCGTTGTGTTAGCTGTGCCTGTTCCTAGGTTGACCTCGTCGAACAGTGCCCCTGGTAGTCGTGGTTCTCGTCCTTGTACGAGGAAGGCTGGACTATACCCGGTGGATTCAGCGACACTTGTGTTACAGGCGAGTTGGATTTCCGGGAGAAGGTCATCCCATCTGTTGTGTTGTGATCTGGTGAGTTGTGCTATGATTCGCTTCACGGTACGGTTTGCTCGCTCTGTTGGGTTTTCTTGGGGGGTGTAGGGTGCGGTGAACTGTTGTCGTATCCCCATTTCCTTCAGGTAGCGTTGCCACAGGGTACTGGTGAATTGTACGCCGTTGTCTGATATTAGGATTTTTGGGACCCCAAATCTGGCGATGACGCGTTCCCTGAATGCGCGGCGTAGACCCTCTGCTGTAGCACGCCTCATGGGGATCAATTCTACCCATTTGCTGAAGCGATCGAAAAACACTAGCAGCATTGTGTTCCCGTGTGTGGATCGTGGAAGTGGTCCGACAAAATCGACGCATACCGTGGCAAATGGTTCTTGGGCTACCTGTGAGAGCATCTTTCCGGCCGGTTTTTGTTGTGTCTCCTTGTACTTTTGGCAGGACTCACATTGGCGTACATATCGGCTTATGTCGCGAAACATGCCGGGCCAGTAATAACGATTGGCAATCCGTGCTACCGTCCGGCGGATGCCCATGTGTCCAGCGCTTGGAATATCGTGGTTTTCCTCTAGAACTCGTTGTCGTAGTGGTGTTGGTACACAAAGTTTCCAAGGTACCGTTTCCTCGTCGTGTGACCGGCAGGGAATATGGCGGTACATCTGTCCATCCTGTATCAGATAATCCGCGTATTTCTCTGGATTGGTGCGTACTTCCTTTACCCGTTTGTGCCACCACTTGCAATGCGGCTCGGTTGTCGTTGCTATTCTTAAGGTCTCCAATGGCTGTCGTGATAGTGCATCCGCTACCAGGTTCAGCTTTCCTTTCCTGTATTCGATGTCGAAGCTGTGTTGTTGTAATTCCAATGCCCATCGTGCTATGCGTCCGGAGGGATTTTCGATGGAATTTAGCCATTTTAGGGACATATGATCCGTGATTACTTTGAATCGGTATCCTTCCAAATATGGCCTCATTTTGCGTATTCCCCAGACTATAGCGAGGCATTCTTTCTCGGTGGGCGAATAGTTGGTTTCTGCCTTGTTTAGTTTTCGGCTGGCGTAGGCGATCACGCGTTCTCCGCCCTCCAGTTCCTGCGTCAATACGGCTCCCAGCCCAAAATTGCTCGCGTCCGTCTGCAAGGTGAATGTCTTAGTAAAGTCCGGGCAGGCGAGTATCGGTGCTTCCGTGAGGTTTTGTTTTAAGGCCTCGAATGCTTTCTGTTGCTCATCCCCCCACTTCCAGTGTTTACCCTTTTTCAGTAGGGCGGTCAGTGGTTGGCTTATCGTGGCGAAGTCGGGTACGAATCGTCGGTACCAAGATGCTATACCAAGATATTGACGTACCTCTTTCACGTTCGTTGGTGGCTTCAGGTCCTTGATGGCAGCAACTTTCTCGGGGTCGGTGTGAATTCCTCTGTCGCTCACCACGTGACCGAGATATCGGAGTTCTGTCTTGAAGAATTCACATTTCTCTGCATTTATTTTGAGGTTGGCACGTTGGAGCCGTAACATTACCTCTTTTAGGTTGTGGAGGTGCTCCTCCAAGGTGGATCCTATGACGATTATGTCGTCGAGGTATGCGAAAGCGTTGGGTTCCATCTCCGGTCCAATAACCTGATCCAGTACTCGCTGAAACGTTGCAGGTGCGGAGTGTAAGCCGAACGGCATAACGCGCCACTGGAATAATCCGCGTCCTGGTACCGTGAAAGCTGTGTAGGGACGGCTTTGGGGCTCCAGCGGTATCTGCCAGTAGCCATTTTTCAAGTCCAGGCTGCTTATGTATTTCGCTCGTCGTAGTTTGTCTAATATGTGTTGTATCCTGGGTAAGGGGTATGCGTCGGGTACGGATCTGGCGTTGAGCTGCCGATAATCCACGCATAACCTCCACTTACCATTTTTCTTCTTTGCTAGTACGATCGGTGCACTGTGTGGGCTACATGATGGCTCGATGCATCCCTTCTGGAGTAGTTCGTTGATTTCTTCATTGATGATGCTCTGCATAGCTGGGTTGCGTGGAAAGTAACGTTGCTTGATAGGTCTATCGTCCGTCATGACAATCTTGTGTTTGGCTATGGTTGTTACTCCCCTCATGGTTTCGAACTTTTGCAATTCTTTCGCTAAAAAATCATTTATTCGTTGCTCATCGTCTTTGTCGTGGGCCCCGTTGATCCTATTGATTCTCTCACTGACGTTATTGTGATTTTCTGCTTGTGTCATTACCTCTTCTGTGATCTGTGTTGGTTCACTTGGTGGCAAGGTGTGTTGTGGCCTGGACAGTGCGAGGTGTCCTCCTCCGCAGGATATGGTGGCTCCCATACTCCCCAGTGTATCTAGACCCAGTATAATATCATCGATTGCTCCGGGCATAACGTGTAAAACTGTGTGATGTGACGCGTCCCCGAGGCGTACCTCGGTCCTTATGGCGTCGAAGATTGTGGTGCTAGTCCCGTTTGCCATCGTTATTTTGATGGCCACTCTCACCATTTCTCCACTACCAGAGTTTACCACACGTTCTGCTAGGCTACTCGAAACGAAACTTCTCGATGCCCCTGTATCGATGACTGCCTCCGCTGATTCCGCACCTAGTCTGGCTACGGCGTAAAGACGGCCATGTTCTTGGTGCATTGCTACTGCTGATTCGGCGCTGGTTTTCTGGGGCTCATCGCGCCTTGTCCTTCGTGAAGCCCTCTGTCGTTTCCCTGACGTTGACGGCAGCATTCGATTGTTCGTATATTACTTCGACCGCATTCCCAGCAAAAAATTTTTTGTGGGTTTTGGCATCTATTTGCGTAGTGTCCTTGTTCACCGCACCTCCTGCATACATTGCTGGGGTCGAATCTCTGGTTTTCTGGAGGTGATTGTGGTGGTGGTGGGGCCGACGCTTTGTCGCCTACGACGTGTCGTGCAACTTCGCGGCGGGTTCCATCTGATGGTCGTCGATAGCCTTCGTGGATACCCTCATATTCCTCGGCAAGGATTAGGAGTTCCGTGAGATTGGTGAAGTCCCTCCGACGGATATAAAGTAGATAATCGGGGTGACTATTACGGAAGATCCTTTCCAAACGTTGCTCGTTGCTGTATCCGGCGTGTCTCATAAGGTTCTGTATCGCTAGCACGTAATTCTTGTATTTTTCCCGTGCGTGTTGCCTTCGCTGCCGTATCTCATCTTCGAGGTGTTCGAAGTATCTAGCGGGTAAAAAGAAACGCAAAAAGTCCTGTCTGAATGTCATCCAGCTACTCCAATGTGCGTTGTTGTTGCGATACCATTGGAGAGCGGTGCCTCCTAGTAGTTCGGGCATGGTTTTTGGGAGCAGATCCCTATTTAACGCGTATGCTTCTGACAGCTCCTCCAGCCGTTCGATGAAAGCTAACGGATCTCGCCCCCCGTCGTATTTAACTGACCACTTCCTTACTTGGTCGATGATGGGTGCGAATACCAACGCTGGTGCTTGTGTTAATTGTGGAGTCAAGTTCCTTCCGGTTGACGCTATTCCTGATGATGGATTATGTCTTGGGGGTTGCGTTTCCTGAAGCGGGAACGCCGAGGTGTCTTGCCTAGGTGGCCCATTGTCGAAGTTCGTGCCTGTGTTCGGAGGATCTGTTGCCTCCTCCTCACCTTCGTTCTCGCTATTGTTTATGGCATCCCCCTGATAGGTGATTTCTAATGATAAAAACTTTGCTTGTAATTCCGGGTCCGTTGTCGCCTTTGATGCCACTGCTAATATCCGTTTTCGGATTTCCCGTGTGGTGCCTGCCTGTTCGATACCCAGTTCTTCTGCGACAGAAACCAGTTGTTCCTTGGAAAGGTTGTCCAACCACGTGGTGTCTATCTGGTCAGCCATTTTGTAATCACTCGATATGTAGTCAGGAATGTTCCTTCTGACGCTTGGACGATTTGCAGGGTCCCTGCTCGGGCGCCAATTGTAACGAAGCTTTCTTGTTGCCCCGTTGCTTCTTTAATAGTTGCTGGGGTATACTCGCCGTGTCCAGGGTTCGGTTACAATAAATTTGTAAATTTGGGACGCCGTGCAAATTGTCTTCATGTAATTTTATTCACTCCTTAAATCATTAAATATGTACAATAAATTAACCACATTCTCTTTTCTATAACTTCAATTCATTTGTTATATTTTCTATTTTATTAGGGTATGAGTTAACGGGTCGGTCGTGTTCCGTTAGGCGGATCCCGTTAGTAGGTGCGTGTGTTGGTGTAACCCTGACGCTGGCGTCGCTGCTAACGGTGACGTTGCTCTGTCGCACCGGCGTAGGTGTCTCTGCGCTTTGGCACTCGGGCGCTAGCGTCGCGGCTTCGTGGTATATTCGCGGCGCGGTTTACGTCGGCACGTACGGGCGTGCGTCGCCTGTCTATAGTCGCGGGAGGACCTTTGCGCGTGATCTAAAGCGGTGTTTGGAGGTAGAACCGTCACGCCCACAAACTTTAAACCCCGACTCGCTCTGTGAAACTATTCTTGATTGCACTGGTAGAACCGATCTACAATCAAGAAGCGCTTCACTAGTAGCTCCGGTCGCAACCACGGCTCCGTGCTGACTGACTGCCGTAGCGCTGTGTCGCTCTATTTATAGCTATTGTGTCCGCTGTCGCTAGCTCAGATGGTTGCGTTGACTTGTTGTGTTTGATCGTTGTGTTGCCGCGACTTGTTGTGTTCGCTCTTTGTGTTGTTGAGACTTGTTGTGTTTGATCGTCGTATTGCCGTGTTGCTGTGTTATTGTCGTGGGCGGCTGTGTTGCGTTTCCATGGGGTTTGTTTTGTGTGGGCCAAATTGTTGTTGTTTAATTTGGTCCTCACAATATGCAAGCACATGAATAAATATTTGTGCACCGAAAATTGTTGGAGACAAAAAACAACTCGAAAATGTGGCATACAACAAAAAAAAAAATGGTTTGTGCTTCAGTCAAGAGTTTGACAGCAACACTGAGGAGAATTGCAACAAAGTAATTACAATAAAAGGTGACAAATTGGATTAAAGGCAGTTTAAAAGTATGAACATGAAAGTTTAAGCAAAACATAGAATAATAAAGGTTTGTTGAAAATGTTGTCAATCAATAACATACATAAAATGGCGATATTATAACTTTGACAAGTTTTATGGCCGAGCTTCTCTCCCAATTCGGCGTGTGCTCCTTTGTTTTTCCTATCAATTGGGTGGACCTACAGTTTTATGCCGGCTCCGAACGGCGAATACATTTTTTGTGAGAAGCTTTTTCATGGCAGAAATACACTCGGAGGGTATGCCGCCCACTGCCGGGAGGTGAGCGCTGTTTTTAAAAAACCCAATAATTGGATTTTTACTAATTAGAAACAAATTTTGTTTGGTGTTTGCTCGGACTGGGGTTTGAACCCGATACCTCTGGCACAGCACGCGGGCACTCTACCCACTACACCTCAGCGGCCACCAATGTCAATCAATTTATAACTTAAATTTGCTTTGTCTTACGGCTAATTTTTGGCATAGTTCGGTTAATGTATATATGTTCGAGGTTTTTGGCTTAATAACGAACTCTCACGATCTGCTAAGATTTCCAGTAGTTCTTTTATGAATCTAGTGGGCTTCTCACCAACACCGAAGAGCCCTAGTAGTCCCTTTTTGAAATTAGCTGGTCCTCTCCGAATACACCCATTAGTTCTCAGACTCTTTTTTATTTATATAATGGGCTTCTTACTGACTTTCAAGACCCCCATTAGTTCTTTTATTAATCCATTGGGCTTCCCACTGATTTCAAAAAGCCCTAGTAGACCTTTTATGAATCCACTGGGCTTCCTAATGACTCCGAAGAGCGCCAGTAGTCTTTTTATGAAACTAACTGGTCTTCTCACGGACACCGAATACCCATATTAGTCCGTTTATGAAGCTAACCAGGCTTCTCACTGATTTCGAAGACCGCCAGTAGTTCTTTTATGAATATATTGTGCTTCTTACTTACTTCGAAGAGCCCTAGTAGTCTGTTTATGAAGATACTTGGTTTTTCACAGACTCAGAAAATCCCAAGTAATTCTTTTATGAATCTACTGGGTTTCCCACTGACTCTGAAGAGCCCTAGTAGTCTTTTTATGAAGCTAACTGAGCTTTTCACTAACTTTGAAGACCTCCGGTAGTTCTTTTATGAACATACTGGTCTTCCCATGGACTCCGAAGATCTCCAGTTGTCCTATTATGAATCAATTGGGCTTCCCACTAACTCCAAAAAGCCCTAGTAGACCTTTAATGCATCCATGGGGCTTTCCACTGACTCCGAAGAGCCCTAGTAGTCCTTTTATGAAGCTAACTGGGCTATTCACGGTCTCCAAGGACCCGCAGTAGTTATTTTATGAAGCTAACTGAGCTTCTCATTGACTACAAAGAGCCCTAGTAGTCTTTTTTTGAAGCGAACTGAGCTTTTTATTGCTTTTTAATACCCCAGTAGTTCTTTTATGAAGCTAACTGGGGTTATAGCGGTCTCCGGAGATTCCCTGTAGTTCTATTATGAATCTACTGAGCTTCTCATGATCTGCAGTAGTCCTATTATGAATCCATTGGTTTCCCCACTGACTCAGAAGAGCCCTAGTATTTCTTATATTAAGCTAAGTGGACTTATCACGGTCTCCGACTGAGAATTGAGAATATTATAATTGAAGTATGTTTTTAAGTCACTTAAAAAAGTACTTTCAGTTTTGTAGAAAAGGTTAGTTTAGAAAGGTTACTAAGCGCCATAGCTGAAACTTCAATGCTTTTGGATGGACTCATGCAAAAGATGCAAAAGCAGCTCTAACTGTCTCAAGCTGCAAATATCTACATATGCACATTTCTATTGAAAATTCCTTGAAATCAACTTCAATCAAAAGCAGTCTGTCTTAACTAAATAATATTTCATATTTTTTTAATAATCTTACAGATCTAATCTCAACTCCTTTTTTTCCTTTTTTTTGCAATAATAACACAACGACCTTGTACCTTATATGCGTGCATATGAAGCATAGATTTATATGTAAGTAGTACATACTTTCATGAAATGTAATCACTCGTCCACTATGCTTGCCTCTGCCGCTTCTACTGCCTCTTCCACATCTACTACGTCTCCCCCTTCTACTACTTCTTCCGCGTCTACTACTTCCTTGTTTGTACTTTTACTTCTATCTCTTTTGCTTCCTTCTCTTGCTCTGTTTCTTCTTCATCTTCCTCTCTTCTGCTTGCGACTTGTTCTTCAATATTTACAACCATCCTTTCCAATTTATTTCCACTTCTAAAGCAATACATTTTTCATTTACAACTGCTTAGAATAATTGCTTGCATTACGTTGAGTTGCGTTGAGCTCGGCTCAGCTGAAGTGTATGCCACACTAGTGGAAAATTGTTGTTTTTGCTGCTGCCATAATATCCACCGATTGTGTTTGGAGTGCGAGTGTCATTGTTGGCGAATAACACTTGTACGTTTTCAGCTAAAAATGCGTCTATTTTTTCATTTTCCTCAACCAACACTCATGCCACCCGCTCTACTCTTCGCTTGCATGGAAAATATTGTATGTGGATACTTTGATATGGGTACATATTCACCAAACTCATTGTCATTTGTTTGCTTTTCGCATATTTGGCTACGTGTCCATGTCCAGCACTTCCACGTTCGATAGAGTAGAATTCTAAGAAAACTAACATAACAGCGACAACAACAATGCGTAAGGAACAAATAAATAATGATGAACTTAGAAAGTAGCTAAAAGTGAGTTCGCTAAAGGTTTTTATATACACCATAGCAGACACAAGAGCTGGGTAATGAATGGAAGGACTAATTTAGTTTTCTGCAAAATCTACTAGCACTACTGGGTATAAAAATAAATGAAATGCCACTAAGAATGCCGTCAGCAATCCAATTGTGTGCTGATGGGCTGAAATTTTTCATTATATTCGCTATACTGGCTAGTTTTACTTCCGCTGCGTGCAACAGTGAGTGTACGGGAGTATGATGGATGATGTGAGAGTATGATGTGAAGTGCGTGAGTGAGTGAGTGATGAGTGAGGGAAGGAGTGAGGTAAGCGGTGAGTGATAGCAATAATATGGACATAAACAGCAACGACTTAATTTCCTGCAATTCCCAGCACGTTCCACACAGCAAATAACAATAGAAGTAGTAGTAGTAGTAGTAGCAGTGGCGGACGCTTCATACCAGCCGAAAAGCCCGGTTTGCCGAAATATTTTTGTTCATAGCATTTTACGAATTTCTTTCAAATCTTTACCTAATCGAAATTTTTTAAAAAAGTGGCAACTATAAAAAAATATATTGAGCGATCACCTTTCTGACCCTTTAATTTGATGGCAATATTCTCATATTTCATTAAATTTTTACAAATTTTATTGAGCTAAAAAAATTAACAGTTGGCAGCCCTTTAAAAAGTTTTGTTTTGTAATGAGAATTTGTACGTGTTTTAGAGAAAAAATACACAATATGCCATAACAATTTTTTTTAATTAATTAAACGAAATTTTTTAACAAGGTGGCAACCCTCATAGAAATATTTCCAGCTACTTTATTCGATAGCCATATTGCCATAGTTAATTTGATTTTTACAAATTTTATCGAGCTAAAAAAATTCAAACCCTCAAAAAAGTTTTATTTTGCTCAGAATTTTTCCAAAAAAAGTACACGGTATTCTAAAATACGTTTCTTTTATAAATTCACTTAACCTTTAAGTGACGAGGTGAAATTTTGTGACATAGTTTACGACGTGGTGGTAAATTTTTTTCTACGCATTTTACTTAAAACTCTCAATAAAAAAGAAATTTTTTTATAATAATTTTTGCATTGGAAAGGGGCCAGTCCTTTTTCAAATGAAACTGATAAAAAAATTTAATTAAATTTTTTAAATAAAAAAAGTTTTTACTATAATTCACAAGGCCTTGTTCTTTCAAAATAGGGAAAACATCACATGAGAATCTTATAGATAAAAGGTAAAAAAAAAACTTTCTTTAAACTTCAGAGACGGTTTTTCATAAAAAAAATATATATTTTTAAATATATAATAGGAATTTTATTAAAAAAAAATTTTTTGTAGAAATTGCTGGCCAGTCTTTTTGTAGTTTTGTTTTCATAATAACGTGAGCGTAAAAATGAACCACGAAACGAATTTTTTAATTTTTCTTCCAATAATCATTTGAAGAAGTGGTAAAATTAATAATCCATGTTGGTCATATTGCCAGTGAGAGAAGTTTTAAATGGAAATAAATTATTTTTGAAGAAAAAGTTACGTTAACGTCGAGGTGTGGTAATTTTTACACCGATATCATAATTTATCATTATTTGAGACCTTCCACCATAGAAACTATAGTGATCGATAATTACGATGACATGAGTAGACTCTAAAAGCATCAAAATGCTGCAGAGAAGCGAGAAGTGGTAAATTTCAAAAAATTGCATTCGAAGAAAAACTAACGTTACCCTAGACGTGGGGTAATTTTTACACCACCATCATAATTTCTCGTCAAATGTTACACCTTCTTCCATAAAAACAAAACGGGTCAATACAACGAGATGGGAAGATGCTAAGAGAGTAAACTTGCTGGACGGTAAGTTAAAAGAGATATTTAAAGAAACTGTAAGTCGGTGTAAAAATTACCACCACGTCGTAAGTTAAAGGTTAAACGAAATTTTTTAAAAAGGTGGCAACCTTGACAAAAGTACTTCCAGCGATCAACTTTCTTAAGCTTCTTTAATTGAATACCCAGATCGTAATACTTAGATTATTTTTACAAATTTTATTAAGGTAAAAAATTTCAAATAGGTGGCAACGTTGAAAAAAATTTCGTTTTGCAATGAGAATTTCTTATTTTACGCTTTGGCTTTTGTGATTCAATATCCAACAGTGCTGTTCACAGTCTGATATTTGATATTTATGTAGGTACTAATGGCAATAATTCATACATAGGCTTGCCCAGCCAATTTATGCTAAGGCCGCCACTGAGTAGTAGTTGTAGTTGGAGAAGGCAAAAGAAATGCTTGAAGTATTCGAAACAACAAAAAAGGCTAGAGAAAGGAAAAAAACTTGCCAAAGCACATAAGCAATTGCGCACGGGGTTGATGATGTTGCTTTAGCAAAATGTCGCCCTAGTAGAAATATTTTAGTTATGTACGCAACTGACCAACATGTTACTCTTCCTTTTGGTCGCTTACGTCGCTTTCGCCACTTTTGCTGCTCTCGTATTGCTAGTGGTTGCTGGTCAAAGCAATTCACTTGCAGCGAAAAAGTAAATAGATCTTATTTTCTACTACAACTCTCTATCCTTCCTCTATTGCTTGTGCTTTTCCGTTTTCTTATGCTTTTTCTATTTTCTTACTGCTGGATATTTACTTTTACAAAGTGCATGGCTTTCATTTTTTTCTATTTTGTTTTTGATTTTGCCTACAATAAACATACATATTTTCTTTTTGCTCTTCTTTAAATGCTTTTCTTCCACTATTTGTTATTATTTTACGTAAAGTAAACTTTAAAATGCATTTCACCATGTCAACTAACCTTTTTTGCTCCTTCCTCTACAAGTGCTACTCCTTCGAGCACGCTGCTGTAATTCCACAAGTGGTTGTATCTTGGTTGTTTGGTCTAGCAAACAGCAAACAGCAAAGAATATCAACTCTCATGGTCACATTCAATTTTTATATTTAATTAAATTTAGTTCTAGAGAGAGAGAGAGAGAGAGGGGGTAAGAGATGCAGTGGTGAAGCTGCTTTTGATTGAATGCGTTTTGATGGAAATTTGTGCCGTAACTAAGAAGATGCTCGTAGATGCTGCATACATAAATTGCTATACAAATTTCAATTAAATTTTTTCTTTGATTCTAAAAAATGCATGCCATTGTGTGTGTATGATGTATTAGGGAAAGAATAATAAAAGTAAAAAGTTATGAGGCATAAGAAAGCATGCATCCTGCTGTTTTGATTGATGACAAACGAGCCAAAAAAAAAAAATGAAAAAATATTAGCTGAGTCCTGCTTAAGAAATTTTAAGCTTACTAAAATGCAGATCTTTGCTATAATTTCTTCTAAATACAAATTAATCAACTCAAGTTTTTGAAAAGTAGTCTTGGAAATTAAAGATAGAAATATTTTCTGTAAGCCTTATTTTCTATGGCGAATAAGCCTTATTATAAAGTATTTAAACTACACTTAAGCACTTATTATAAGGGATTATATAAGCCTTATTTCCCATGCCGAATAAGTCTTAGGAAACAGGTTTCCTCTCAGAGAGAGAGAGAGAGATAGAGAGGATTCCTTATGGACTGATGACATCAATATAGGAAAACAAGCCTTATTATAAGGCTTTGTTTATAAACCAACGTCCCTTAGAAATGCAGGCTTCATTTTATAAGCCTTATGATCGCCTGAAATAAGTCACAAATTATTTTTTAAGCCTTACAATCATCCCGAAAAAGCCTCAAATAAGGCGTAAATTTTTTAGAAAGTAGTTATGCATTCACCCAAATATCCGGTAGTAATTTTCCACCGCAAGGTATTCGCCCACTTCCTCTTTTTATTACCTACACTCGCAGGCTTAATAACTAATTCAGTGCCATACAGTAAAAAAAAAAAACTAAAAAAAGAGCTTTAACGCATGGGTAAATAAAAATACACACTGCACAAATAATAAATAAGCTACAAGAATAATAATAAGCAAAAAAATCAGTTTTTGCCTTCAGTGACAGAAATAACTAATCTAAAGTGGCGATGGAGTTGCCGTTTGCTTTATTGCACCCCCTCAGCTTTTACTCCAGAAAAATAATTGTGCCGACCGAGGGAGAACGCGGACCGACGCGAAGCCATGCAAATTAAATGCTTGAAAGAGCAATAATAACATAACTACAGTCAATAGATTTTATTTCTCTATCAAGAGGGTAATAACGTCAGTTGACTTTATTTCACAACGCTATGAGAAATATCGTCAATTGACGCGGCCGACAACTCGTTTCCTTATCACGCATATACTTAATGCCGTTTTGCCGACATTTTCATTTGTTGTGACAAAACAAACAAATTAAAATAGTTCTTCTATAAAAATAAAATAAACAAATAAAATTTTGCACTCTACCGTGACATAATTCACTTGTTTGTCACGCAATCGCGCATCTATGTGGTACGTACACAATATGTGTGTATTCTATTTATTAAGTTGTCGGTCTGTTTGTGGCTGCTAATTTCACGCACAAGTCGCCAATGTGTTGCAGATATGCATTTTGTGTAGACAAGCGTGTACGTTTAGAGTGAAATGGATGCCAAATTAAAAAAAGGAAGAAACTAAACATAGCAAGAAAAAAACGATGTATTTATTAAAAGTATATATGTAGATACATTTTTCTATTAAGTTTTTATATTATAACGAGTACAAGCAAGCTTTGATCTGATAGCTTGAAAAAGAAGACATGGAAAAAACATGCCTAAATAATGTAGACACTGCGCTTTGTTGTAAACTTAGATTCCACTCCCCTAGCCAACCACAAAGCGAACCCCCAAAGACATAGATTTAAGAAACATTTGAAATGAAATAACAAAAAAGAATAATACCCTGTCGGAAAAACAAAAACAGCCACAGAAAATAAATATGGAATTATCCTAAATATTTTGTATCTTCCTCTTCCACATTTTAAAGCCTCTTTTTATATTCCACGCATTTTATGACCAATCAAATCTAGTTTAAAATTTTCAAAATGGTGGCAACTCTACCCAAAATCTTTCCAGCGATCAGCTTTCTTAAACTCTTTTAATTTTATACCCATATTGAGTTATTTAATTTTTAGAAATTTTGTTGAGCTTAAAAATTTCAAACAAATGGCAACCCTCAAAAAAATATTGGTTTTGCAATGAGAATTTTTATGTGTTTTCGAAAAAATGCGCGATATGCTATAATAATTTTATTTTATTAATTTACCTAATCAAAATCTTTGAAAAGCGTAGCAACTCGAAAAAAAATTTCAGCGATCACTTTTCTGAAGCCCCTTTAATTTAATGGCAATATTGTAATATTTAATTGATTTTTACAAATTTTATTGAGCTAAAAAAAATTAAACAGTTGGCAGCCCTTAAAAAAGTTTTGTTTTGCAATGAGAATTTGTACGTGTTTTAGAGAAAAAATACAAAATATGCTATAATAATTTTATTTTATTAATTTACTTAACCGAAATATTTTAAAAAAGTGGCAACCCTAAAAAATATTTTCAGCGATCACCTTTCTGAAGCCCCTTTAATTTTATGGCAATATTGCAATATTTAATTTAATTTTTACAAATTTTATTGAGCTAAACAAATTCAAACAGATGGCAACCCCCGAAAATGTTTTTTTTTTCAATGAGAATTTGTACGTGTTTTAGAGAAAAAATACACAATATGCTATAATAATTTTTTTTAAATTAATTAAACGAAATTTTTTAAAAAGGTGGCAACCTTGACAAAAATATTTCCAGCGATCAACTTTCTTTAGCTCGTTTAATTCGATAGCCATATTGTCATAGTTAATTTAATTTCTACAAATTTTATTGAGCTAAAAAAATTAAAACAGTTGGCAGCCCTTAAAAAAGTTTTGTTGAGAATTTTTACGTGTTTTCGAAAAGTGCACGATATACTATAATAATTTTATTTTATTAATTTACCTAATCGAAATTTTTTAAAAAAGTCGCCACTTTTTATTTATTTAATTTTTGCGATCACCTTTCCGAATCCCATTTAATCTGATGGCAATATTTCCATATTTAATTTAATTTTTACAAATTTTATTAAGCTAAAATTTTTTAAACAGTTGGCAACGCTCAAAAGTTTGTTTTGTGACGAATGATATAATACATATACATATTTTTATTAATATGCTTAATCAAACTTTTATAAAAAAGTTGGCAGCCCTATTGTTTTTTTTTTGCTAAAAATTATGCTGGGTATATCAAATTCGAGCACGTATATATGTATGTATGTATAAGTTCGGGTATGCCTACCTAGAAAAATTGCGTAGAAAGTTCAACACACCTCTAAAATATTTATCAATAGCACACGTGCCAGCAAAAGTTTTCAAATTTAGCTTTCGAAGATTATATCGAAGGACAATATGTATACGTGAGTGGAATTTTAAAAACAAAAGCAAAGGCAAACAGACAAACAATAAGTGAATTTCTTCTAAAGCTACTAAGTCGATTGTCAACAAAATTTTAGATGTATTTGAGAGTGCTACGTAGGTGCCAGACCTGGGTAACATCAAATACCAGTACGACTTGTGACAAGTACATTTTAAAGGAATCGTACTGGTACTCGCATTCCCAAAATTTTCAAGTAAAAGTACAGGTACAAGGAATTGAAAAAGAATTGAAGTTTTAGCAAATACTTCAAAGTATTTGAAAAGAATTGAAAGTACTTGAAAAGAATTGAAAAATGTACTTGAATCGATTTTTCAATTCTTTTCAAGTACTTTCAATTACTTACAATCTTGAAACCAATATTTAAAAAAAAATTACAAAAATAAACGATATATTATATTTTTTACATGTCGCTTGTAGTTCATATTATGTTTATTTAACAAAATGCATTTGAAATTTAACATAAATAAATAATTAAATTTAATTTAAAACAAAAAAAAATAATTCAACATAAATAAAATATAAGAAAAAATATAACGTATCTTAATCCTAAATATCTAGAAAAACAGTCGAAATTCGACAGTAGACGCACTCTAGTTTTTTTTAAATATTGGTTTCAACTTGACGTTCCGTCGTCGATTGTAAGTAATTGAAAGTACTTGAAATGAATTGAAAAATCGGTTCAAGTACATTTTTCAATTCTTTTCAAGTACTTTCAATTCTTTTCAAGTACTTTCAATTCTTTTCAAATACTTTGAAGTATTTGCTAAAACTTCAATTCTTTTTCAATTCCTTGTACTTGTACTTGAATATTCTGAAAGTACTTAGTACGGACTAATTACTTCAAGATCAAAATAACAAGTATTTAAGTACGTAATAGTGCAATTACTACTCAGTATTACCCAGGTGTGGTAGGTATTTACTTTGCGCAAAATACAACAAGGGTTGCGACAGCGATTGGCCTAGCAAAAATAGCACTAGAGATAAAAGAAATGTAAAAGAAATAAAGGCCAAACAGCAACACTAAAACTTCAAATAAAATCACCACAAATCAGGAATTTAAGCTATTAAAGAGCTTTAATAAAAGATACAGCGCATATGTATATACACACTTACATAGATGTACATACAACCAAAGTTTATACATGCACTCACTAATAATAGCACTTATAAATTCAACCATAATTCATTCATTCAAACATTGCGAGTGGCGATGCGCATGCGCATATTTTTTAAGTGTTTTTTTTTAAGTGCAAACAATCAACGAAAAATAAAACACGCTGTTGAACTGTCAAAATAGCGCCCTCTATACGTTGCACACGCAGCGGTGGCGGCGACGTCAAATGCGCTGTCAAGTGGCCAGCGCGGGCAATCAAAAGACTAAAAAACAATATGAAAACATTAAAAACAAATTATATGTGTACATAAACACATACATACATACATATATGTACCTTACATGCCCTCACCAAATGCAAGTGCAATTTAAGAATGATCATAAAATATCAAAAACAAAAAAAAACGTTAGCAATAAACCGCCGCCCACAATAGCGCTCATGCTCATAAATTCGGCCCATTGAACAATTCGTTTGGGGTGAAAATAAAAAACGATTTTTAGCAAGTTTTTAGGCGCTCAGCTTTTTTTCTAGCACTTTATACTACATGTGTCAGCGTGTGTATGTGTTAATACATGTATTTATGCAGGTAAAAATAACTACCTGGACTACCGCAACTTTCAACTTCCGCAAGTGGCAAACCATAAATTGAGTGCTTTGACCGCGCCTAAAAGGCTACCTTGATTTTTTGAAGTACTTCGAATTACAAGGCGCAAAGGAGGAGAAGGTGGTTTTGTTACGCTTTGCTGCTAAAATTGCTAGAGAAGATGAGCGAAAAATGCTGAAAACAGTTATTTTGCAATAAAAGTTTCTAAAATAGATAAATTGTGCCCTTGTTTAAATTCTTAGTAAAGAAAGTTGTTTTAGGTTCTTTGTACAAAGTTTTTGTCTGAGAAGACCCCTAGTGAAATTTTATTTCGAATAAATTTCTAGAACATATTAACCCTTTATCGACCTCCTAAATAGGGCCAAAACGACCACCTCGCGGAGGTGTTAGAGGGTTAAAGTATACTGTGAAGTTAAAACTCGTGAAATTTTACTGTATTATTTTCTTAAAACATATTTCTTGACAATATATATGTATTTTAACCCTTCTTTTAATTTCTGAAAAACTCACTCAGACGAAATTTCGCAAATTTGAAATGGCAATAAAAAGAAAATTAACCAGAACAGTTTTGGCGTTTTACTACAAGGATAGTGATATTTCATTCTATGTAGGAATATCTTCAATCTTCATTCAAATCCCATAAGGTAAGTAATCAAAAAGGCAAGTAAAAACTAAATGAACCACAAACACGCACACACACACTAATACACACACAAACACTAACACACACATATAAACACATGTAATGTCAGCAAAACATTTGCAGGCTATCAAAAATGCGCCTGAAGTGAAGCGCAAAGCAAAAATATTTAAGGAAATCATCACATAAAACGAAAAACGGGTAATCAGAAACAACAATAACATTTAAGAAAAAACAACAACAAAAGTGTGTTTGAGTGAAGAAAAGCCTGAAAGTAGATAGAAGTGAAAACATGAAAGAAGCAAATTTGCGGCTGCGGATTACACACACACACACACTAAAGTGTATTCGTGGGCGTTGTATGGGCGTGTGGGCGTGTGCGCCATTGCGATCAGCTCGTAAATTCCAGAAATCGTGAAAAAACACTCGTTACGTATACGCCACCGGGCATCATCACCGTCATCATTTGAGAAAACAGTGGAAGAAAAATGCGTAGTAAAAGCATAAGCCAAAAAAAAACACAAAAAACAAGGCTAGACGAGACGAGACGAGACGAGACGTTATACACATGTTCGAAAAGCACTCTACTTTTTCTACTTCTTTCTCTTCGTCGTACGCCGCGGCAGGAAGCAATTTGAATACTCCACATGGACACACACGAACCCAAAAGCCTCCCACGTGTAGCTCTAAACTATTATTGCACATGTAGTGTGTATGTGTGCGTGAAGATTGCAGTAAAAAAGGATACAATGTTGTGGCGTTGGCGGCACAAATGTTTCAAGAACCAATGCTTTAACAACAAAAAAACAATTTCGGTTGAATAGCATTCGAGCGTAATAAAAAATTGGCGAGGCAAATCGTAGAACGAAGAACAGAAAAAAAAAACACAAAATGGAATCAACTGAAAGTAGCCAAAAGTGCTCCTGTTATTGCGGTGGCATTTAATGTACGCCCGTGGCAGCAGAGAGCAATAATAACAAATTGGCTTTTGGGGGAGGTTGTTGGGCAAGTAAGCATACTTCGATATGACCGTTGGAGTTGTCGATCAGGCGGAGAAAAAAAAACTTGTATTTTTTCGTTTTTTTTTTTTCTTTTTAATATTGAGTAATACTGATTTCACACAGGCGGTTAATTGAGTAATTATCCACATTTTCTTCATTAAGTTGATAATGAAGCTCGATTTTCCATACAAAAGTTCAATTATTAATGGATCCATTACTAATTAATTGAATTTTTAATCGAATAAAAATCCAATACAACTCTGGGAGGTAAGTTCGTTTTCTTAATTTTGAAGTTTTAAGTGTCAACCTTCAATTAGTTTTGGCATGAATTTATTATCCCAGCAAACATTCTCAGAGCACTCATAATTTGGAGTCTGATATGAATCACAAACATGTGTGAAATATGTATGAGCTTAGGAAAAATTTTTTTATAATTTTTTTTCTTGTTTTTTTTAAATGATAATTTGATTTCGAAAATATGGGAAGTAGGTACCTATAAAAGCATCACTAAAGTTCAATATAATGTTGAATGTTCTACTATATTATGGCGTTGGATTGAATTTCAGCTTCGACTCCGGAGAAAAATACAAAGAGACAACACTATAAAGTAAGCAATGAAGGTTCCACAATGGTTGCGTTCAGAATCCCAACGGTAGTGCAACAGTAGTGTTTTTATCTTCTAAAGTTGAGTATTTCTGTTAACACAACATGTTGTAAGTTTGGACACTTTTTTGCATCATAAGTTTTTTATGCTCACCTCGGACAACATGTTGAGCTTACAATTTTTACATAATATGTAAAAAAATATAAATATGTACCTATATTTATGAATTTTTGAATGTAATAAAAATGTTTCTGTATCAGCTCATTCCGAAGGCGCAAATTATATCACTTTCCGCTCGGTGATATCTACAAAACTGTTTTGCTCAACAGTTGCGACTTCTGAACGCAACCAATGAGAGAAGAGGATAATAAGCTGAGGTGAATGGAGAGTGAGAATGATGAAGAGGATTGGGTCAGGGGAAGGAAAATGCAAAAACAAAAGAAATTTTTGTTGGTTCTATTCAGACTCATAAAATGTATGAAATTAGGCTCATATCAGGGGACCACCTTAAGATCAGAAATAATATATTTCGGACTCCACAATGAGCTCACAATGAGTGTGAATGCTAGAGTTTAGGATTCCTTTCTGACTCTTTTATTGCTCCGAATGTTTACTGGAATTATTTATTAAAAAATTCTTGTCAATAACAACAAATTATTTTATGAAATGTGACATCTCATTGTTAATTGAGTGTGTGTGAAACACAAAAATTTGTTGTTAAATTATAAATGTAATGTACTACATTAATTTTCTGTCTGAAAACGGTATAAGCCGAATTTGCTTAAGTAGGGCAAAAAATTTGAATTATTCAGTTAAAAAAAGTATTTTTATAAACTTATAAACCCTTATATAAGCCTTATTATAAGGCCGAATTTGCTTAAGTAGCGCAAAAAATTTGAATTATTCAGTTAAAAGAAGTATTTTTATAAACTTATAAACCCTTATATAAGCCTTATTATAAGGCATTAAAACTCCAAATAAGTCCATATTATAAAAAAGCCTCATTCCCATGGCCAATAAGCCTTAAGCTTAAGCTGAGAATATGGTTTCCTCTCAGCGAGAGAGAGAGAGAGAGAGAGAGAGAGAGAGAGAGAGAGAGAGAGAGAGAGAGAGAGAGAGAGAGAGAGAGAGAAGGAACTCCTTCTTTGGTATTTGGCATTCGGTATTATTTAGTATTCGATATTCTAGCCAGGGACCATGAAATATAGTTGGAATTTTGGTTTTTCGTTTATGGTATTTAGTATTCGGTATTAATTATTCGATATTTAGTATTCGGTATTTGCTAATTGGTATTTGGTACTTGGTTTTTGGTATTTAGTATTTGGTATTTGGTAGTTGGTATTTGGTATTTGGTATTTTGTATTTGGTATTTGGTATTTAGTATTTGGTATTTGATATTTAGTATTTGGTATTTCATATTTGGTATTAGGCATTTGGTCGCTGTGGTGCAGTGGGTAGAGTGCTCGTCTGCTATGCCAGAGGTCTCGGGTTCAAACCTCAGTCCGAGCAAAGACCAAAAAAAATTTGACTATTTTGTAAAAATCCAATTATTGGGTTTTTTAAGAGCAGCGCTCACCTCTCGGCGGTGGGCGGCATACCCTCCGAGTGCATTTCTGCCATGAGCGTTAGTTTGAGTTGGAGTTGAGTTGGTTTTGCTTCTTCCAAAAATGCATTCGCCGTTCGGAGCCGGCATAAAACTGTAGGTCCATCCAATTAGTAGGAAAAACAAAAAGGAGCACACCTTGAATTGGGAAAGAAGCTCGGCCATAAAACTAGTCGGAGTTATAATAATTTGGTATTTGAATTACGCAGATTAACAAAAAACGAATTTTCATAATCTCTTATATAGTCCTTATTATAAGGAAACATTTCGGCCTTATTTTCCATGGAGAATAAGCTTTAGGAATAAGATTTCATCTCAAAGACAGAGCGAGAGGCAAAGAGAATTCCTTATGGTCTGATGATACTTAATAACACGTATTATATGACTTCATTCATACAACTCGTGTGCCTTAAAAATGTCAGGTATTAATTTATAAGCCTTGTGATCTTCTGCCTAAAATAAGGCTTACATTTTTTGGTTGGAGGGTTTGGTTTGGTTTAATTTTCTTCTTCTTCTGCTTCTTTTTCCGCTTTTGAGGGAAAGCTCGATTCTTCAAGCTCCTTCAAAGCTCCGTCAAAGCTTACCAGATTTTTATGCCGCTCACTTTAAGCAGTTTATCTCTCTATATCAAGTTCTATTGGCTTGCCTTACTTCTCTATTTCCAACTCCAACTAACGCATCACACAGAGAATATCATTCTGTATAACTTGCATTCACTCCTTTCGGTTCTTAGCACTTTATACATACAGTAGTGCTTTGCCGAATGAGCTTTGGGATATGCAGTCAATTCGCAATGGACATCAATAGACGAATAATGGTATGGTAGGACAGCAAAATCGGCACTTGAGTATAATATTACTTACAGGGAAGCTTAAGTTGCTTTATCGGTTAAAGAAATGTGATTTTAGGAGTTGCAATAGAAAACCAAGAATAAGCGAAAAGGCTGGTTTCGTGTGTGCATTTAATGGTCTTCAGAGTAGCATTTTTAGGGCAGAAATTAATAAAAAAATTATTGTTTTTCATATTTTTTTCACTTCCAAAGCTAGTGAAAGTATAAAGTATAAATTAGAAACCCGAAACACAAATGTGATCAGCATTTAATCCACAAACATGAGTTTTGTTGCTTTTTCCAAAATCTTCTCATACGTGAGCAATTTCTCATTTGAAACAAGAAGTTTGCAAGCATCCTTGACATACAACCATACAATATAATGAAACATATTTAGCATTTCCACAGCTCCTTCTTAATACGCTTATACTAAATACATAAAATGAATACACTAAGAAAGCACACAAAATAAAATTTATTCAGTAACTCTAAGCTGCTTAAACAACATAAGAACAATATAAACCAAAAACTGCTTTAAGTGAATTTCGCAACACATAAAATTTAAGCCAATTATTTTGCACACACAAAATTGGAATAAAATAAAATCAAATAGATGCTAAAGTCGTAAAAAGAAAATTGCAAATCTATGTACATATATACATGTATGTATGTATGTTTGTTGCAACACTAATGGGCGAATGCTAAAATGATTACAGATAAGAAGAAAACGAAAAGGAAAAAAAACACCGCAAAACTCTCCAAAGCAAGCGACAAGATTAAAGAAGAAAATCTTTGTTGAAATTTGAAGCAAAATGTCCTCAATGTTGCAATTACATATTTACACAGCAAGCACAACAGCACAGCAAATGTGTTAATGGCAGTTTGAGGGGATATACGATACATAAAGGCATTAGAAATCACGTACACATTCGTTCGTACAAAGACTGAAGAAAGGAACTTAGCTAAACATCAAACAATCACATGCGCTCAAAGCAAATGCTGAAATGGGTGAATGACATGTGTGTGGCCTGAAAGCGAGTGAAGTGGGAGAAAATCCAAAAAAAGGAAAAAAAAGCAAAGGAAAAAAACTATGAAGACATAGTGTAAATTTGTTAGATAGACATGGTGCGAAATTATGTGGATAGCGGGCAAATGGCAACAGCAAACTAGCGACTTAAGTAAATTTGAAAGTACAAATGTGTGGGAAACATGAGCCAAGCGAGTGCTGACTAAACCCCTGCAACGATTCACTCATTTGACGATGTAAGCCACTCGCATAAAACGGCGTGAGCCGATCTGCATAACATTGGCTCAACATGTGAGCGAAAGAGCTTGTAAATAGAGCGTAAGTGTTTCTGCACTGCACGTCAACAAAAAGAGATATGCCCTCATTCACTCATAACTTGAAAAGCAATTGAGTTGAATGACAAATGATTCGTAAGGCAATAGATTCGAAAGGCAATAGATTCGGAAGGCTTGAAACATGCAACTGAGCTATGTATGTATGTATGTACATACGTAACGAATGCGAGTAAAAGAGGAATTATAATAGTATACATACATATGTACATACATATGTACATACATAAATACATAAAGCGCTTTACTAAAAAATGCGAAATAAGAAATATATAGTAAAATTGTAGCATTGGATACTAGCTCATACCTAAATTCATATATAATTAGTATATCAGCCAAATACTATTACTACAACTATAATAGTAAATATTTATTTTATTAAAATATATACATACACACATATACATATATACATATATTTCATTTAGTTTAACTAATCAATATAATTACAATAAAACAAATGTACGTATGTACATATACCCTGCAGTAAATATATTTCACTGCTGCATGATCACTGATGATTCTTTATTGAAAATTCATCAGACGGTCATCACTGAGCGCAATTTCAACATTTTATAGCTCTTTTCTCTCACATTTTCGAAAATATAGAAAATTCAGATTTTTTGAAGTTTGTGAATCAATTTTTTAGTTTGTTTTTCTTTGTCGAATATTACACCACCAGTAACTCCCCAAATACATACATGAATAGAAGAGGACAGAGGACAAAATGAAATCCAGATCGCGAGAAATAAGCAAAAGCCAGTGGAGAAATTATTATGCTGGAGCTGCCGTCACTCAGTTGGTAGATGGCTTTCTTTGATGGCGTCCGGGTAGGTGGGCATTAGTTCACCGTAATCGCTCCTCCTAGTAACACTCGCACCACGTTGTCTTCTGCCACCGCTTCCGGATGCGCCACCGATTTCTTGTTATTGTCTTACATAATATACATACATATATGTATACATATGTATGTACAAATAAATTAAATAAAGAAATTAAAAAGAAGAAAAAGAAAAAAATTATATTTTATTTTGGTTTACTGTGGATATTTCATCAACAATTCATTAAAGAATCAGCAAGCCCTCTTCCGTTAGAAATCATTAAGTAATCATCACACATTCAGCAGTGAATATTCCTATTTTCGATATCTCTTTTTCAATTTCGAATGAGAGATCTCCCAATTTTTTTTTTGTTTACTGCACACCGTTCACCAATAGTTCATGTAGAAGTCAGCGCTAACAGTCATGCAGTCTCCTCAATAAAATCATTGATGAACTCAAACCATTTATATGAAAAATTCAGCAGTCTTTATATGAAACTTGTCATCGATGCCTCCTCACTAGGTGGGGAATTTCATCAGTGATTCATTAGGTTTTCACTTCGGACATTTACTGCGGGGTATATGTTCATATGTACGTATATACATAAGTACAAGCTATCAAATTAATGTACATATATGTATGTATACACAAATAAGTAGAAACTTACTTCTTCCATTGCTGCGTCGTTTTACTTCACTGCATTCACTCAAACAAACTAGAATGATTCGGTTGATTCGTTTATTTTTCTAGTGCTTTTACTGTCCTCTCGCACACTACTCGCAAGGCACAGAAAATATACTCAAGCCTGTGTGTTCATGGCTAAATGGAAATGAGCAAACTGCATTGTCACTCAACTCATGCTAGCATATACTGTGGTGCGAGTGCTGATCGTATGTTAAACCGAATCAAGCATAACATTGGCAATGACACCGAATCACACAGTGTTCAAAGAAAAGCGAGTGAGCTTGCGCAGGTCTTTAGTGCTGACAGACAAGATGGCCGAAAAAGCGAAAGATGCAAAATGGATAAATAAAATCTGTACAGAAAATATGTACAGCTAAGAGCAAGGGAAGATGTGTGAGCGGATATTGGGATAGATGAAATCCCGGCTTTTATAGAGACTGTACGATCTAGCCAGGGAACGCAACATATAATTGGTATTTTTGTTATTTCGTGTTGGATATTTAGTATTCGGTATTTGGTATTTGATATTTGGTATTTGGTATTCGGTATTGGATATTCAGTACTCGATGTTTGATATTTGATATTTTGTATTCGATATTGTGTATTTGGTACTCGGTATTTGGTAATCGGTATTTGGTATTCGGTATTTGGTATTTGATATTCTAGCGAGGGGCCGTAAAATATAATTGTTAATTTTGGTTTTTCGTGTATGGTATTTAATATTCGGTAATTGGTATTCGGTATTCTGGCCAGGACCGTAAAATTTAATTGGTATTTCGTGTTTGTTATTTAGTATTCGCATTTGGTATTTGGTATCTGTGGCCGCTGTGGTGCAGTGGGTAGAGTGCTCGCCTGCTATGCCAGAGGTCTCGGGTTCAAACCGCGGTCCGAGCAAAACACCAAAAAATTTTTCTAATTAGTAAAAATCCAATTATTGGATTTTTTAAGAGCAGCGGTCACCTCACGGCAGTGGGCGGCGTACCCTCCGAGTGTTTTTCTGCCATGAAAAAGCTTCTCACAAAAAATGCATTCGCCGTTCGGAGCCGGCATAAAACTGTAGGTCCACCCAATTAGTAGGAAAAACAAAAAGGAGCACATCTCGAATTGGGAGAGAAGCTCGGCCATAAAACTCGTCAGAGTTATAATACCGCCAGTGTATTATTATATTATTCGGTGTTTGGTATTTGATATTTTGTATTTGGTATTCGGTATTTGCTATCCGGTGTTTGGTATTCGATATTCTAGCGAGGGACTATAAAATATAATTGGTAATTTTGGTTTTTCGTGTATGGTATTTAGAATTCGGTATTTAATATTCGGTATTTGCTATTTGATATTCGGTATTTGGTATTTGATATTCGTTATTTGGTATTTGGTATTCGGTATTTTCTATTCGGTACTCTGGCCAGGGACCGTAACATATAATTGGAATTTCATGTTTGGTATTTAGTATTTAGTATTCTGTATTTAATATTTGCTATTTGACATTTTTTATTCGACAGTCGTTATTTACTATTTGGTATTTGGTATAAGGTATTTGGTGTTTGCTATTTGGTATTCAGCTTTTTTTTATACTCAGCTGTACTAGTACACAGAGTATTATAGTTTTAATCACATAACGGTGGATTGTAACAGAATGAAATAATCGAGATAGATATAGACTAATATATATCAAAATGATCAGGGTGAAAAGAGAAATCGATTGAGCCATGTCCGTCCGTCCGTCCGTCCGTCTGTCCGTCCGTCCGTCCGTCCGTCCGTCTGTAAACACTCTAACTCGCGCAAAAATTGAGATATTTTGATGAAATTTGAAATGCAAGTTGGTATCGAGACTGGGACGGTTGGTATTGAAAATGGGCGAAATCGGACCATGACCACGCCCACCTTTCCTATATAGAAAAAATTGGAAATTTGGTATCTCAGTCACTAATACAGCTGGAGCGATGAAATTTTACCCACGTATTGAGCTGAGGCCCCTAGGAAGAAATTTGATGAAATTTTGGAAAATGGGCGGTGCCACGCCCACTTATTAAGGGTCAAACCTTGAAAGTTTTATATAACATAACTCAGAAACCATTGAAGATATATCGATGAAATTTGGTATGCGTGATTTACTTACTTAGGCAAACGTTTGGACGGAAAATAGTTAAAATCGGTTGACGGCCACGCCCACTTTTATATATGTGTATTATAAAGTGACCTAATAAAAACATTTTAAGTGATATCTCTGTCAAATATAAAGATATATCATTGAAATTTTATAGCAGGAGTCCAACTGCGGACATAAAACGAAAAACACAAAAATTTTGGAAAATGGGCGTGGCACCGCCTCTTTTTAGAAAGGAATATACGAGATTTCTTAGCCTATAACTCGACAAATAATTGAGATATTGCGACGAAACTTGGTTTATACACTTTTATAACTTGTGTTAATAGACACGCAGAAATTTATTGAAATCGGTTTATGACCACGCCTACTTTTTAACAAAGATATTTCTGGAACACCCTTTGGGAATTTGTAACGTGACATCTTTGTAACTAGAAGTCAAAAAGGAATGAAATTTTGCACAAATAATAATATTCATATGCTTAGTTGGATGACTGATAAAAATGTTGAAAATGGCCGTGGCTACGCCCACTTTATACGGCACTCGCTTTATACAAAATACGCCGTGTTTCCATCAAACGCAAACAAACAATGAAAGCGTACAGCTGAGTATCTAATGTTCGATTCCACTCGAACTTAGGCTTCCTTACTTGTTATTTTTTGGTTTCTACTCAGCATTTGTTAAATTTTTTTGGTATTCGGTTTTGCTATTCGGTATTCGGTGTTTGGCACTCATTATTGGTATTTACTTTTCGCTATTTGGTATTTGGTACCTGGCATTCGGTATCCGGTATTCGGTATTTGGTAATCGGTATTTGGTATTTACAATGTAAAGCATAACCAATTCCGCTTTGATCAAATAAAACTCAATTAACTGCACGAAATAAACACACACTGAGTGCTAATATCTAATTAACTCTGGGTATAAAAATGCATCACATAAAAAAAAAGTACAAACAAAAAAGAAAATAATAATAAAGTCAAGAAAATAGAATAAACCATTGATTGGATGATATGGAAAATAGTCGTAGAATAGTCGTCGCACATGTGTGAAAACTAAAACAATAACGATGCTTGGCATCTAAAAAAGGAGTAAAATGAAAATAGAAATGCCAACAACAAGAAATTGCAATAACGATAAAAAAGGATAAACGAAATTGAGTTGGAAATGCGCAGTATTGAAAAGGCAACGGCTGATGCGAGCATAGAAGCTAATAGTAAAGTTTAGTTCGTTAGCTTTTATGTTTTATTTTGACGCACTACCTACACGACTGTGATACGATATAATATAGTGATGGGCGAGTCCGAGATGTTTAGACAATCGAGAGAATCGCCATCGTTGCAAAATCACAATCAAGTCAAAAGTTGACTCGCTCCTCGACTACACAATCGAGATGTTTTTGCGATTGTTCCGAGTCGGCGAGTCGGAGGTTGTTTCGATGACATCTCGACTACACAAGCGAGATGTTTTTGCGATTGTTCCGAGTCGGCGGGCCGGCTGTCGTTTTGATGATATGTTTTAGTTGATAAAATAAACTGAATGAGGTTTGTTGATAAAGAATGTAGGATTTTTAATGGAAGTGAGGCAAATACATAAATAAATTAACCAAATTGAAAAATATGCTATACATAGACGCTGCATTTTTGAAATCACAACTAAAGAGTGTCGTGCATAATAATAATAATTAATTATTTAAACACTAGCTGACCCGGCAGACGTTGTTCTGCTAAAATTTATTCCTATGAAGCCTAAAGAAAAGTCTTTGATTACCGTATTGCTAACCATTATCTTAGAGTCCATCTTAATGACTGCGAATAATGAAAAATTGTCTATTCTCTGAATAAAAGTTATAGTTATATTCGCCGCGACAAACCTACTTCCCCCGATCCCTATCTCTATCCAATCCCTATCTCTATTTCAGTCTCAATCTCAATCTTAATCTCAATCTCAATCTTTATCCCTATCCCCATCCCTATCCCTATCCCTATCCCTATCCCTATCCCTATCCCTATCCCTATCCCTATCCCTATCCCTATCCCTATCCCTATCCCTATCCCTATCCCTATCCCTATCCCTATCCCTATCCCTATCCCTATCCCTATCCCTATCCCTATCCCTATCCCTATCCCTATCCCTATCCCTATCCCTATCCCTATCCCTATCCCTATCCCTATCCCTATCCCTATCCCTATCCCTATCCCTATCCCTATCCCTATCCCTATCCCTATCCCTATCCCTATCCCTATCCCTATCCCTATCCCTATCCCTATCCCTATCCCTATCCCTATCCCTATCCCTATCCCTATCCCTATCCCTATCCCTATCCCTATCCCTATCCCTATCCCTATCCCTATCCCTATCCCTATCACTATCACTATCACTATCACTGTCACTATCACTATCACTATCACTATCACTATCACTATCACTATCCCTATCCCTATCCTTATCCCTATCTTTATCCATATCCCTATCCCTATCCCTATCCCTATCCCTATCCCTATCCCTATCCCTATCCCTATCCCTATCCCTATCCCTATCCCTATCCCTATCCCTATCCCTACCCCTATCCCTATCCCTATCCCTATCCCTATCCCTATCCCTATCCCTATCCCTACCCCTATCCCTATAGCTACCTACCGGGACCTTCCATCAACATCCGGGCCCACTACTTTAGCCATCTCTGGGAAACAGCCTTAGATATCACAATGAAAATAGCTGTATGTGGAAGCCTGCTTAACGCTTTTCATTTGCTACCAATATCGTTCGAAAACATTCAGGGGTTCACGCTTTGACCCAAATCTTGGAACCCGGCCTAGGCATCACTATTTAAAAAGCTCTTTGTTGATGTCCTCCTCAACAGCTTTCATTTGATACCAATATCGCTCGGAAACTTTCCATGGTCACTCGGTCCCACGTTTTAACCCATATCTGGGAACCCGGCCTAGGTATCGCAATGAAAATAACTTTATGTTGAAGGCCTGTTCAACACCTTTCATTTGATACCAATATTGCTCGAAGACTTGCTGGATCGATCTGGGTCCTCATTTAGGCCTGTATTCCGAGAAGCTTCCTCTTTTTAGAAATTCTCTATACACTACTATGTGCACTAACACCACATGAATATACTGTGAAAATTTCATAAAGAACGGCTGGTTACTTTGGGAGTTTGTAAAGGACACACATCCACAGATGCACACATACACACATACAAACCGATTTTTCCAATTTTCGGACTTTTCCGGAGGGATTTCCCAAAATTTTCTTCCGTACGAACCATCTCCACGAGAATACGAACAACTGACAAAAAACTTTACAGAAATCGGCCCAGCCGTTCTCATCTGATGAGGTTAGTAACATTTTTTACACCATTTTTATATATATAGATTAATAAATTTTCTGAAGTGAGACGCTTATGAAACAATGAATTTTACGAGTAGCACCACCGGCAATAGATTTGTACCACTCTGCATGTTTTTTAAAGCAATTTTAATATTCAAGCGGCAACAAGAAATATGTATTTTTTGCAGCGAGTCCGAAATGTTTTAGCGATTGCTTCAACTGACGGCAATTTACGACTTGACTCGAATAAGAATGAAAACCATCGAGAGCATTCGAGATGTTTCAACAATCGAGAGAATCGAATAAAACATCTCGGACTCGCCCATCGCTAATATAATATAATCATAGATGGAAATAGAAAAAACTAAGAACTGCTGCATACAAATATTGCCAAAGGACGACAGAAAAAAAGCACATTAAAGCTTTACATATGCATGTGTCTGTGAGGTAGCCTTGCAAAGCAGCAAATGCGCGTAGGTTTAGCTGATGCAAAACCTTGTATATATACAATGTATATACGTATGAACATACCTACATAGTATATGCATATGTATTTATTAAGTGGTAAATCTTGTATACTTATGTATATATAGAGAGCGATGAAATGAATTGCAAGTAAAGCACACACTCGCAAAAACATACATACATAGATACAGCATGGATGGTAATAATGGTAAAAATAATAATAATAATAATAATAATAATAATAATAATAATAATAATAATAATAAAAAATCTTAAGCTTATATGGGTGTGTTTATGGAAAATGGATAAAAGCTGAGATGATTGCTCGTAAACAGCGAAATTATTTCATCCATCAAGCGCAAGAAGGACGTAAGTAAAATTGAGCACAAAAAAAGGACGATACGCGCAAACGATACGCACATGCTCGTATTTAATAAGAAACCAAACGATACTTTAATATGCGAAATGCACACAAAATCGTTTTACTCAAAATAAATGCGTATACGCGTATATTTAATGGCAATGGAAATAAACCTGCAGCTAAACGATAATGCTTTTCTATGTATGAGTGTTGTTATTTATGTACATACATAAGTAAGTGGTCCCAAAGGCAAAATAACACAGATTTCATTTAGATGAATAATGGATATCTACTTGAAGTATCTACTTATGAGAAAAAAAATGTTTGGGTTACCTACAAAAAATGTTTAACAAAAGAGAAACATGCATTCTTACCAGTGGCGTCCCTAGCAAAAAATTGACTGAACGTTTGTTTTTACATGGCACTACTCGACAAATTTTGATCAACTTTAACCACCAAAAATGAAATAATACTTTTCTTAAGCGAAATTTTACGCTGATGCCGAATATCATCTCCGTTTTTTTGTGGCAGACCCAGTTTTTGAGATATTGGTAAAAACGTGGAAAAGGCCATATTTGCAAGACATTGCATCACATAAGTGCATCAAAAAGTTTTATAAGACATCGTGGCGATTTGACATCTAGGAAGTGCTGGTAGAGGGAGTTCCAACAAACATTTTTTGCCTTCACACTCCAAAATTGGTCAAGTAGTTTGGTTACAATAGCAAAAATAATGAAAAAAAATTAAAAAAAAAAAATCGAATTTTTCCAAAGAAATTTCAGATTCGACTGTCCTAAAATCAGAAAAATTGTATGGGGGACAAAAAGTTAGCCACGATGTCTTATAAAAATTTTTGATGCACTTATGTGATGCAATGTCTTGGAAATATGGCCTTTTCCACATTTTTACCAATATCTCAAAAAGTGGGTCTGCCGCAAACAAATGGAGATGATATTCGGAATTAGCGTAAAATTTCGCTTTAGAAACGTATTATTTTATTCTTGGTGATTTTTGGTGTCGAGTAGTGTAATTATATTTATGTGAATTTTATATGAGCTATTGGCCAGTTTTTTATCAAGAAAAAATAAAAAAATTTTTTTGGTAGAAGTTATGGATCCATTTCGGAGACCACCACATCCCTGGACAAGCCTACATATGAATGTACATATGTATGAAGCATAGCCATTAGTCGTTTATGTAATGTTCTTTGCTGTATTACCTGGTCAGCACACCAACAAGCCTGGCTCATTCGAAAATAAATTCAAGTTCTTCACCATCAGAACGTGAATTATTCAAATTCGCATATTTGATATGTAAATATCAGATATCAGGCTGCGAACAGAACTATTGAATATCATATCACGAATGCCAAAACCAGCTTCTGATTTGCGTACAAATTTGATGTGAAAAATAAAATAAAAATGGTATGCTACTTTTTTTTTTTTTAATTTAACTCTGAAAATAATCAATTGACTTCTCCTTATGGAAAGCAAGAAAGCTGGTTTTCTGGTTATTCTGTTTTGAAAATAATAAATTGAAATCTCCTTATGGAAAGCAAGAAAGCTGGTTTTCTGGTTATTCTGTTTTGAAAGCCTCATAAAAGCTCATGTGGGGAACTGTTGCATGCTCACTAACCCAGGTTGTACTATGATTGGCTGTACAAACAAAATACACGTGAATTTTGTCTGACTTCTATCAGCAACAAAAACCATCAGAGCAACCCTTCGATCTTAATATAGTTTGAATAGAAAAACAGCTTCTGGTTCAGTTCCTTTCTCCTATTTAAGAAATTTCAAGCATTTATAATACATATATAATATATGTATATATAATATAATATAACATATATAATATATATAATATATATATATACATAATATATATCTATATATATAAAAATGATTTGGTATTTAATTGTAACGCTAAAACTTGAAAACGGCTGAACTAAATCAAATACTTCCTTAGGGGGGTTTGTTTGTTGTTATCTCGCGAAGGTTTAGTCGAAGAAAAAATTAAAAAATGTTAGGGGGGCGTGGCACCTCCCATACAACCTTAATTTTTAAAGCTGATTATCTCTAAAACAGTTTAAGGTAGGGAGCTGAAAATTGGTATAGAGATGGGTGATATCAAAACCCTTCTCACTCAGAAAATTGGGGGTTATCAGAAAAGGGGGCGTGGCACCTCCCATACAAACTTAATTTTTAAAGCTGATTATCTCCAAAACAGTTCAAGGTAGGGAGCTGAAAATCGGTATAGAGGTAGGTGATATCAAACCCCTTCTCACTCAGAAAAGTGAGGGTTATCAGAAGAGGGGGCGTGGCACCTCCCATACAACCTTAATTTTTAAAGCTGATTATCTCTAAAACAGTTTAAGGTAGGGAGCTGAAAATTGGTATAGAGGTAGGTGATATCAAAACCCTTCTCACTCAGAAAAGTGGGGGTTGTCAGAAAAGGGGGCGTGGCACCTCCCATACAACCTTAATTTTTAAAGCTGATTATCTCCAAAACAGTTCAAGGTAGGGAGCTGAAAATTGGTATAGAGGTAAATGATATCAAAACAATTCCCACGCATAAAAGTGGGGGTTATCGGAAAAAGGGGCGTGGCACCTCCCATACAAATTTAATTTTTCATGCTGAATATCTCTAAAATTGTTTACGCTAGGGGCTTGGAAATTGGTTTGGAGATAAACGATAACAATTCCATATTAACGCAAAATAATAGGAGTTATACGAAAAGGGGGCGTGGCACTCCCCAACAATACTTAATTTTTTAAGCTGAATATCTTTAAAAGGGTTTAAGTCAGGGACCTGGAAATTGGTACAGAGCTATATGATATCAAAACAATTTCTGCGCATAAAAGTGTAGGTTATCGGAAAAAGGGGGCGTGGCACCTCCCATACAAACTTAATTTTTCAAGCTGAATATCTATAAAAGCGTTTAAGGTTGGGACCTGAAAATTGATCAGGAGATTAACGATATCAATAGCGTGCTTCTTAAATGTTGTGTATCGTGCAGCCTTAAACTGAATACTAAAAGTATATATTTTTGAAGTTGTATACACAATGAAGTAGTGAAAAATCGTTAATTTTCTATTAAAAATAATACCGGTGTAATAACAATTTTTGAAATGAAATTAATAAAAAAATCTATTTTGGGTAGAACGAAGTTTGCCGGGTCAGCTAGTATATTATATATTTGTTATTTAGTTATCGGTATTTAGCATTTGATATTTGATAGTTGACATTTGTTTTCCGGTATTTGTTCTTTGACATTTGGTATTGCATTGTTTAACGATAGAAATCCACAAATATTTTATATGCATACATATATACGAAGAAAACAAATCATAATTAACCTATTCAAAATACACCATTTGCCTCTGTCTATCACACTTCAATAAACGTCAACTCCTTTTCTCATACATTTGCATACTTAACGCGGCTTGTATAGCTTACCTTAACCCGGATTTTCCCAGAATTTTTTTTGTTTCAGATTTTCATAAAAGTATGTACACCAATAAATTTCCACCTCCTGAGCATGAAAATGAAGTCCGTTTTCCAATATCTTGTCGCACTTTTCCGGAAAATGTGAAAAACTAGCGTTACCATATGGTAGCCGTGGGTCGCCTAGGGTACAGGTTTTGTTTAAAGGGTAAATGATATTTGGAAACATTTTTTTTTAGTTTCACAAAAAAAACACATTTTTAATTGACTTTATTGAGATTTAAGTAGGTTTTTAGTAAAGTTATGCAAATAAAGTATTTTTTTTTAAATACTTCCACATGTATGGTTGGCCTATTCTGGCCAATAGCATATATTGCACTTTCTTCGCAAATATGCTTGATAAATGATAACAATAATTAAAAAACTTCTCAAATTTGACGGTGTATATTACGACAATTTTCGTATTCGCCAGTGGAAAAATTGGAAGAGAAAATGGTGAAATATTCTTCAGCCATTCATCTTCTTGGACAAAATGGGGTAATGTCGAGCTACCAGCTATTACAAATTCTTAGTCGCCTTTTAGTTAGGTCGGGCAAACAATCTCTGGTTTACCCGCACATTCCTCTTCAGTATTATCTTCTCCAAAAATGTTGTAATATTGATGAGGCTCCATGTATGTACCTAAATGACAGTTGGTATGTCAATTAGTCCACCTTCGTCGAATGCCTTATCTTGATCTTGAATGAAATCAAGCATTTGCTGTAAGGTTAAACCTCTACAAGCAGAAAATTTATAAAATTCCAACAAATTAATAATATTACATTAGTTAAATTTACATAACGGCAGAGAAAATCACACGAAGCCCAATAAAAAAAACCTGTACCCTAGACGACCCACGGCTACCATATGGTAACGGCTTTAGAAAAATGTAAGAAATGTTGGAAAGAAGAATTTTTTCTTTAAAAACTAATTTACATTACATAGATAATTTCATTAGCTTTCCAAAATTGTAATTATTTGAACAATTTATTCCAAAAGTTATACAATATACTTATATTTACCGACATGCCATATCTGAAAACGGGAATTTTCAGTACTAATTTTTGTCACCTCATTTTCACACGCAATAGCTTCGACATTTGAGTACAGAATAACACGATCTTTACCTTTTTGTAAAGCTACATTAATTTTTCATTGTAAATCGGCTTTTTCCTGGTGTTTTTTCTTTTCCTTTTGTTTATTTTCTTGAAAATGTAAAGGGATGTTTTGCGTTACCATATGGTGCTCGTGGGTTGATTCGGGTTAATGTACTGTTCACATGCATACACAAATAGCTGCAACATAAGTAATAGCAGCAACATAAGTAATAAAATTTGCATTCATAAATTAATTTGCCAGCATTTACAATGCAAAATGAACCAAAGGCGTTCTCCTCGCCCCTCCTCAAATGTAATCGAACATGATCAAATGACTCTAAATATGCATGTATATATTTGTGCATTTATATTTAACTATGTATGTAATTGTTAAAATGCATTTTGTGCATGCGGATTATATAAAACAATAACAACTACCAACTACTAACTATTTAAGTGCATTTGTTGCTAAGTAAGTGAGTAAGTAATGCAAAGCGAAATCACAGCTTGTAATGCAGTTTGAGTTGTCACATTAGCATAAAATGCACTTACCGTCGCCGTCGCCGTCGCCGCCGCTTTTCTTGTTTATTTCCCCCTGCCTCCTTTTCAGCAACTGCATTCCTATACACTCCCTCTTGTTGCCTATACACACCATCGCATTCACATTTGCATTCGGTAGCAGTAATTTCGCTTACTCACTCGCATTTGCTAGAGGATTAGGTACAAACAATAACTAATGCAGTTGTTGCTGGCTGCTTTTCATTCACAATTGCAACAATGTGCCTCTGTTGTGAATTGTAAGGACATATGTATGTATGCACATCGGTACATGTGTACTTGCGTATTGATAAGTCGATCGATGATTGCACAGCATTAATGTGTTGAGTTATGCAGCAAAGGATTTTAAGTATTTAGCTTAACTAAGTAGGATTTATGTATGTACATGTGCATGTAGAAAAATGTGGAGAAAAATAAATGTATTTTTGTGAATACCAGAGGAAAAGACACTAATCAATATGAAGAACAAAACATACTGAGAAATCTAGAAAAAAATTAAGAAATGTCAAATACCAAAAACCAAATATCAAACAGCAAGTACCAAATACCAAGTACCAAGTAATACCAAGTACCAAGTACCTACCAAATACAAAATACCAAAAAACAAATACCAAGTACCGAATACCAAAAACCGAATACCAGAAACCGAATACCAAATACAAAAAACCAAATATGAAACACCAAGTACCAGATGCCAAATATAAAATACCAAATAACAAGCACCATGTACCGAACACCAAAAACCGAATACCAAATACCAACATATTTAGTTGTACCAAATACCAAGTAGTATCAAGTACCTACCAAATACCAAATACAAAATACAAAATAACAAATACCAAGTACAGAATACCAAAAACCGAATACCAAATACCAAATATCAAACACCAAGTACCAAGTACCAAATACAAAATACCAAATAACAAGTACCAAGAACCGAATACCAAAAAAACGAATACCAAAATACCAACTACCAAATATCAAATACCAAAATACCAAATATCGAATATCAAATGCGAAATATCAAAATACCAAGTATTAAATTTTAAATACCAAATATTAAGATACCAAATGCCAAATAACCAAACACCAAATACCATATACCAAATACAAAAATACCAAAATACGAAATTCCAATTACCAATTACCAAAGACCAAATACAGAAAACCGCATGCCAAAAACCAAGTACCAACCAAATACAAAAAACCGCACGACGCTCGGATGCGTGAGAGGCTAGCATACAAAACTGGCAGCTGGGATTGACTTAACACCATCAAAGGACGCTGAACACATAGGTGTATACCTGACTTGAGATGCTGGTTGCAACGAGCTCATGGAGAAGTCGATTGACTAACTTTTTAACTGGGCTCGGCTGTTTCAAGGTTTATCTCTACCGTTTCAAGCACGAGATAAATCCATCATGTGACCACTGTGGAGGGCAAGTTGTGTAGGATGTGTATCACGTTTTCTTTGAGTTTCCAAGATACTACGAATCTACACCATTTCCACTTTAAAATGAGAAAGCTTCAAATTAAAATAAGAAACCTTAATTTGAAAATCAGATTAGTCAATTTTAAATGAGAAATCGTCGCTTCGAACTGAGAAACCTTCATTTGAAAATCAGATTAGTCAATTTTAAACGAAAAAAGGTCACTTCAAAATGGGAAAACTTCATTCGAAAATGAGAAATTTTCATTTTAAAATGAGAAATCATCAATTGAAAATGAGAAATATGTTTTATTAAAAGTTAAGTTTATTTAGGAGGCATGCTGAAAAGCCCGTGCACAATTTCCGCCAGTTATTGTTATTTTGGTCCTTCTACAAAAAAAGTATTATTCAGCTTATATATTGGATGAACTATTCTCATTTTAAAATGAAAATTTCCCATTTTCAAATGAAATTTTCTCAGTGGCGCTTTCTCGTTTAAAATTGACTAATCTGAATTTCAAATGAAGGTTTCTCATTTTGAAGTGAAATATTCTCATTTTAAAGTGACTATTCTGATTTTCAAATGAAAGTTTCTCATTTCAAACTGACTAATCTGATTTTAATGTGAAAGTTTCTCATTTTAAAGTGGAAATGGTGTAGAAGTAAGCTGCGCAGTGGAAGTGACTATTCACACGAGTCACTCGTACGACGAACCAGCGGCGACTAGAGATACCAGACTTAGGGAAAGTATGAGGAACCTCGAGAGGCTACGACGACTAGAGAAACCGGTTGAGTGTCATATTATTCTAGTATTCATAGATACTTTGAGCGGAAGGGAATCGTACAGGAGCTGACCCCCTGCATCCGTTGCGGATACCAAAGGAGTTTAGCCGACTGCATCCATCATCGCGCGTATTGCGGAGCTTTGCGCTTCGCAGACCACCTAAATAGAACACGAGACAACAAGTGGAACGGATACGTACGTTTTATAAATAAATAAATGGGTGAAGCCTTTTAAGTCAGACTGCGGTAATAACGCGACCATTACGGACTTAGAGCTGACCCACCTCCCGAGGGTAGCTTAAAGGTAGTAGCAGGGGGTTCGCTACGATGACAGTAGGAGATTTAGTGCGGTTAAAGTCCCACACTGATGGGGCAAAAGGAAATTCGATGCTTCCTCCTCGTAAAAAAAACACAATATCCCACGAGTTCTTTGCACGGCACTGCTCTTAGTTTAGAGTATTTGCAGGCGAGATACTCGTCTAAGATTTTGCTACACTTAGGACAGTTATGAAAATATGGCGCCATCTGTCGGACAAAACTAACAAAAATAGCTTAATATTAATTCATACAAGCCTTAAACACATATCTGAGCCACTATAAACCATCTAATACAATTAAAAACCTCACAGCACCATGCCAAATATACCAATATTTCATTTGCATATCATGCCACAGAGATCTAGTACATTACTTGTATTACAACCAACAACAACAACAATACTTTCGACATTTTGTTAAAGTATCAATATCTTATTAATACCAACGACGTTACCAAATTACTAACAGATATGTGAAAACCAAAAAAACCATAACGAAATTCGCCAACAAACTGGTTTTTATGCAAGTATGAGGTGTAGAGATGAACGGCAAGCACTAAAATTGCAAAAGAATACATATTTATATAGCTAAAGGTGTGCAGATATCATATACTCATATATAGTATATATCTGACCTGTGGCAATAGCGATTGGAATGCAATCTCGTTTAATATAGCAGTAGCAGCAACGGCAACGGCAGCAGCGCGCAGCAAGGCAATGAGAAAATCCAGAAAATCACAAAATCAAGTTGCTTTTTTTTTGTTTTTGCTGCTGAAAAAGCTGTCAAACACATCCCGCTGCCGTTGCCACCATTCCGCTCGCCCAACTCGCATGCATATGCAGTTGTGTATGTCTGTATGCGCATCGTCATTGCAACAAAACCGTGCAACTCATACCCCAAATTGCTGGCGGCGGCGAATTTGCTGTGCAACACACAAACGCTTCGCTGCTCAGCGACACTATTAAGTGTCACGCTGTTAGCACTTCGTATCTACATACCTACATACATACATATTTTTCTGTGATTTTTATTTGGATTTTTATTTCCATTTTCATTCCGCTGCATACAACACACACAAAAACACATACACACACACTTTTATTTTACCATTAATTTTATGCTGTCGAATTGAAGCGAAAGGTCACTTGCATATTTCAAGCGATTTTTAGTTTGACTTTTTTTCGAATTTTCGGTTATGTACCACCACGAATTGCACCTGCAAAGCGAGGCAAGCGAGTGTGCAAGCAAGTGAGTCGTTCGAAGGGGGAGTATATATGAGTATAAGGCTTCAGCGTGTCAAGTGAAGCGAAGTGTTGCAGCTTGTGTCATATGTCACGCATCACATGCTGCTAGACAGATAATATTTTATTTTATTTTTATCTTTTTTTAGTTTTATCTTGCTCATTCGCCAACTCATTAGCATTCGTTTCGACTTTAGCGGTTAAAAACGTAATTTTCGCTTTATTAGAATTGGTATCGATGGCATAAAATACGTGCTGATAGATAAGCAAATACTGTGCGTAGTGGCAATACTCAATGCTGAAAAGTAAAAAGGCGGTAACCGCTAGATTCTCCGCGATTGAAAGCGGATTGAGTGTCCATTAAATATTTCGAACAGTTATTTTAATTTTAAAACCAGTGTCTTTACCGAAATTCTAGCATGCTGTTTATGGAAATAGACTGACTATCATTGCTTAACAGCTCTGTAAAGTACGAAAATACAAAATTCCTTCCCACTCACCTATTTTTTTTTTACAATTTTTTGTAGCGTATGCGTTATTTTTCTAAATTGATGTTGAATGAGTTAACTTACCTGTAAAGAAAGACAAAAAGAAATATTTTCGTAAGTTCTTTTGTGCCAAAGCTTTGATTAGTTCAGAAAAAATGAGAAAATTATATTTTATAAGCTAAAAAAGAAAGATTATGTAGTAAGTTATACGTGCCTAGACAAAGCTTTGGCTGTTGCGTCTATTTCATACGTCTAGCCATAGCACTACGTTAAGTCTGGTTTTACCTTTAGGATAGTAGTAGTAAGATTGCGTAACTAATCGCACCTTTAGTGTAGTTGGTAAGATTTGTTGTAACATTAGCGAGTAAGAACACTCGTAAAAAGGGCAATACGCCATTTTATGAAATAAAAGAAGTCATTCGTTCAGCAATCGTCGAAATCACCAGATAGATTTTTATTTCAGCCACCTGATATTATAATAATTATAATGAACTCATACTCGTAAGTGTTCGCAATGTAATTATGAATAAGATACTAGTTTGAAAAAAAAAAAAACGAAAAACACCCTACATACGTTGAAACGCGTCTACACTGCGTATACGTAATTTCTGTACAAACAAACATAGATACAGGTGAAACTAACAAAAAGGGTGTTAAAAATGTTTTAGCATTAGCCTGACACGCACAAGTTTTTCAGCTTTGATGGTCCTCAGTAGAATTTTCTGCTTCAATTTTTTATAGAACATTTTAACATTCGATGCGCATATTTTAGTGACCTATCTACCTTTTTTAGGAGCAAGGGTTAAAAATAAGATTTTGCGTGAGCCTTAGAGCGTTAAAGTCTACTATGAAAATATTTCTCCTTGGCAGAACATTCTACTTAAAAATTTCGTAGAAATTTTTAACATTGTAAGCGCATTTTAGTAACCTTTCTGCCAAAATTTTTTAGTAAGGGTTAAAAATACGCATTTATGTGTGCATTACATGGTTAAAGTGTACCATGAAAAATTCGTCCATATCAGAATTATTTGTTTGAAATTTTCGTACAGTATTTTAACCTTCTAAGCGCATTTTTAATGACCTTTCTGCTAACCGTTTTGGCCAAGGGTTTAAAATACGGATTTATGTGTGCGTTAGAGGGTTAAAAAATTCCTTCTTGGCAGAATTATTTGCTTAATATTTTTGATGGTGACCCTTCTAACAATCGTTTTGATTAAGTGTTAAAAATGTCCTGTTAAGAGGGTATTAGAGGGTTAAAGTGCACCACGAAAAAAATCCTCCTTGGCAGAATTGTGTATTTAAGATTTCCGTAGAACATTTTGATCTTTCAATGACCTTTCTGCTTTTGTTTGAAGCAAGGGTTACAAAAACGTATTTATATATGCGTTATGTAAAAAAAGCCTCCTTGGCAGAAGTGTTTGCTAAAAATTTTTGCAGAACATTTTTTTTAATAACCTTTCTAACCGCTTCGATTAAGGGTTAAGTAGACGAATTTGCGTACACGTTAGGGGTTTAAAGTCTACTACGAACATATTTCTAATTAAATTCTACTGCAGAAGTTCAAATGCGGAAACTTAATTTGAAATCGTGCGATACAAAATATATTCTCGCTAAAGTAAGTGCACTTCCGCAGAGGTCGCTAAAACTTCAATTTTATTATTTTTTGTCGAAATTGCAGCGATGGCAATTGTAAGGCAGATGAATTAGCAAGATAAGTCGCTATCTAGCAGGTTCTTACTGACAATGAATGTATAGCTTGCTGTTGACCTTTGTCACATGCAAGCTAATGCTTAAAGAGCACGTCTATGAACTAGCAAGTCATACGAGTAGATGGCAACAGAATACAGTATGGCTCTTAACGGCGCCAGACGGCGCTTTCTTGGAACTCTTTTCATGAATAGCCGTCGATGAAAATAACCCAGTGAACTTCATCAGGTTTTCAAAAAGGAGAAGTAATATGTTTTTTGTCGTATCACAATGGGCATCCGCACTGGCTTAAGTGTGGCGCTATGGCACTCCGATCTAACCTAAGACATTTATTAAACTGTTTTACTCTGTTATGATTATTTTTTTTTAAATAAAAGGAAAGGGAAAATCGTTTCTTGTCGAAAATTGTATTCTTTGCCTAAGATATGAAGGTTCTTAAGGCCACTTTAGACGCCAAAGCCAAAAATATAAAGCTACTTCTTTATTCAAAAACATTATGACATGTCAATAATTCAAATTACATATACATATGTATGTACATATTCACACACATAATTCACTTGCTGCAGCTAAAACAAACACAATTTAGCAGCACTAAAACACTTTTTGTTTAGAAATCAATTTCAACAATTTTCGTTTGTTGTCAATGCGTCACTGAAAATTACCCTCAAAAAAGATTTACAAATTATTGATTACCCAAAAATGCTTAGTGTATGCATATGTATCTACTTGTATATATCTATACATATGTAGGTACTCGTATAAACATTTATACACATACAAAGGGTAAAGCAAATATGTTTGTTTCAGCAATGCAATTGTCATAATTACTCATACGTCATGTATGACCCACAAAGTGCCCTGCAAGAACTGTGCAGGTCATTTGACCGGTCATATGATCAGCAGGCATGACCAAAAGTTTTGGGATATTTCCTATCACATTCTTAAGGGCATCGGGAACTTTTGTGACCGTTTCATTCATCACGTTCCCGTATGTGTATTTTCAAATTCCATTCTATCCTTATGTATCTCATTGGTTTTGAACTTGGCTAGAACACATACGAGTGCAAATGTGTTGCTAATATTATATTTTTGTAATAGTGTTAGTACTTTCGGTCACACAATTCTAGCAGGGTGGTTGATGAAGCCAAAGGGAGGAGAGCAGGGGCGATGGTGGCGATTTGAAGCTGGTTGTGTGCATGAATCAATTATCGTGCCTGTCAAATGCGATTATATGCTGCTGCTGCTGCTGCTGTTGTTGCTGCTGGAGACCAACTGTGCTGCAATTAATCCCCAGCCGTCGTTTTCAATGCTTTAGCGCCAATGAAAAATATGTATGTACGAGTACATAGCAGGGGCCGTAAAGAAATGCAATTTTTCTTTTAATAATTCTTTACGTCTTTTTTGCAATTTTTTGTAATAATATTTCTTTCATCGATCACTAAAGAAATCCAATTAATGATTGTTGATTTATTTTTAGCGAATATCTTTACAACTGTTTATGGAAATTTGTATCTCAATTTCCTTACCAAAAGTCACTTGCGTTGCGTTCACTGCAAAATACTTTAGAACCTAGAGATCCGTATATGCAATTATGAATGTAAAGCCAATATTTATGAAACCATGTCATAAATACATTCGTTTTTTTTTGTTGTTGATGTTTTTAGTTTTGCATTTGTTTATCCACTCATACGCATTGCATTCGCCCATCACGAACAGTTTTTCACCAAAAAAAAAATAAAACAAAAAAATATCAGAGTTTTCAATGTCTGCCAAACCGTTTCGATTGACCCATTAATTAATGATTGACAAAGTGATTTATGAGTTGTTGCTGGTCATTAGTTGATTGAGCGAAGATATGTTTGTAGAGGAGAAAAGAAGAACGGAAGGATGCAATGAGAAATGAATGGAATAATTTAAATGGAAAAAATGCGATTCTTTCAAGTTTTTATTGATTTTTATAATCGATTTTTGAAGTCGATTTTTAAAGTCGATTGCGATTTTTAAAGCATTACAGAAATGTGTTTTGAAGTGGAGTAATAATTGCTTACACTATGCGACAATTGGAGGAAGGTTGTATGGGGGTGGATTAATTCCAAAACAAAATGAAAGGCCACCACGATCCATATAGTAAAACTTCAAACGAGTTTGGCTTATTTGGTCCAAATTAATCTCAGTGATTTTTAAATAAATGAGAAAAGGTGTTAAAATGCATATCGTATAGCAGAGATGTTAAGTATTGCAATCATCGTGACTTTCAGCCCTTGAAGTCCCATTCTTTTTCTTGAAGTCTTGAATGCAGCCTTTCAGTCTTTTTTTTGACTGATGATTTAAAATTTGAAGTCCCCAGTATTTTTGGCAAGTATGACTGACCATTCATTTTTTTCACTCATTGATGACTGGCGATATTTTTTAAGCAGTCATTTAGTAAACTAGTACCAAAAATATGCTCTCTATGTATTTTAGCTGTAATAGTATTTATTTTGCATATACCTAAAATGGTCAGTTTATAAAATCTTTGAAATACATATCGCTAGCTTGGAGTGCAAACTGTGTAAGTCCATTTTTATGAAAAAGTGTATTTTTATGTACAATGCTAGAAAAATCAAATAGGCACCGCGCTAAACAAGTCTGTGACTCTTGTCATATTTCTACTCGTTGTTATTCAGTGATACGAAAATTGTGTAAGCCCAAAAATCGAAGAAAATTGTGTAAGTCCCAAATATTTTCATGAGCAGAAATTTTTTTTCATCTCGAAATTTTTTTATTTTTTTGTTTTTTATCTCTCCTACAAATTTTGGAAAAAGGGACTTACATAATTTGCACTCTAAGTTAGCGATATGTACAGTAGAGCGTATCGAGAAAAAAAGTTCGCCCCCATATGATCTCTTTTTCGAAAACATTTCCGAAAACATTTTTTTTTGACGCCGCTAGATGTCGCTAAAATTCAATTTTTCATATCTTCGGTTTTATGGAGGGTTCCTACTTTATAATTGTATTAACACTATGTGCGCCATTGGGGTCACTTCCACCCAGTACTTAGTTTACACCACCTTAATGCAACTGTTTTTTGCATGTATGTTAAACGTCGTCAATAAGCATTCATTTCTTTCAAAAGAGGGATTTCGATCGATTCAGTAGAGCCGCAAATTAAACACATTTAACGTTCCGAGGAATATGCGTTTTTCTCTTCCTGTGTTTTTTAGCTTAATTTTATAGTCTTTTTCTGAAGAGACTCCTACTGAAATTTTATGCCGAATAATTTTCTAGAACATTTTAACCATCTAGCAACCCTAAGAAATTGTTATTTTGACCCCTTTTTATACAGTCAGGAAATATAGTATAGAATTTTTAAGGACGCTATAGGGCTAAAATTTTCTAGAAAATTAATCGCCGTAAAATTGAAGTAGGGGTCACCTCAGAAAAAATCTTTGTAAAATGAACATAAAAGACAACGGGAAGCGAGAAACTTATATTCCTCTGAATGTTAAATGTGTTTTATTTCCAGTTCTACTGAAGCGATCGAAATTCTACTTTTGCAAAAGATTAATGCTTTTCGACGACGTTTAACATGCCGGTAAAAAAAAGGTACATTAAGGTGGTATAAACCCAGCACTGGGTGGAAGTGACCCCAATGGCGCACGTAGGGTTAATACAATTATAAAGTAGGAACCCTCCTCTCATGCCAAAGAGATTGGTGTATCAGACTTAGGGATCGAAACTTTAAAAACCTAGTAACCCCTATGAGAAGAATGGCAAAAGACTGTAGCTGCAATCATTTCATGATTGCAATCAAATGATTGCAGTAACGGGGTGGATTGCAGCCAGGTGACTGCACAGTTAAAATTTACCAGTCAGAATGAAGGCTTCTTTTTTTAATTCCCAGTCATGACTGGCAAAAAATGAATAGCAGTCATTTTGACCCCAATCAAAAGACTGCGCAGTCACAAAGTACTGCATTACTTAACATCTCCGTCGTATAGAAATATGTATGCTGTTAGAAAACATTAGTAAAATTGCATGAGCTTTAATTTTGTAGAATAGTTTAACCCTTTAGCACCCACACGAAGAGGTAATTTTGATCCCTTTTTCGAGAAGAACGAAGAATGGCATTTTGGCGGTCGCTGGAGGGTTAAAATGTTCCAGAAAATTATTCTACAAAAAATTTCACCACGGACATACTCGGACAAAATCCGAAAAAAGGCATTTTGAAAGTTGCTGGAGGGTTAAAATGTTCCAGAAAATTATTCGACATAAAATTTCACTAGGGGTCTACTCGGACAAAATCCGAAAAATGGTATTATGAAAGTTGCTGGAGGGTTAGAATATTCTAGAAAAATATTCGCCATAAAATTGCACAAGGGGTCTTCTCGCGCAAAATCATCGTATAAAAAACCTATACCCACACAGAAAATAAAAACCTTGCATTTTTGAGATTTTATCCATATGATTAGTCTCCTTTCAAAAGTGGCTTATGAAATTTTTTCGATATTGAATTTTTAATGGATTTTGCTCCAGTATTTAAATAGGAATAATGTGCCTTAAAAATTTATTGAAGAATCCTTCGAATTCTCAAAAAAATAGCATTGAATACGAATAAACTTTCAAAATTCTTTATCTGTTTTTTTTAATTTGTGACTTAATAAGAAAACGTCACATAACCACTTTTGAAAGCGTACTGCTCATATCTTCACTGACCCTTCAATATCGTCACTGTAATACATATTCACTTTCGTATGTCTACTTATTATCGAAAGTTCTTAAAAAAAAGAAGCGACAACTCCAAAAATCCATTTGAAATTAAAATCTCGAATAGTTCATGGTAATCGCTTGTGTAATCCCCCTGTCATGAAAAAGAGGTGTGAGCGCTAAGAATCAGTACCTTAAACATGTTAATAATATAGTTGCTATTATAGAGCAAAGCAAGCAGATCGAAAGGTGAGTAGACCAAGCTCATTTGACTCAATAAAAATGAAAAAACGAATTCGCTTCATTTAAGTGATTCACCCGTTGGTAATTTGCTAGCACAAGGCTGGTCCAACAATGGCTCTATTGGCTATCTACGGCTCACAATAACATCACTTTGGCACAGTTTATTGCAGTATAACTGCGTTAGTGAAATTGCTTCGCTACCCTTCCCATCTTAACTCTTTTACAATACTTATTTAGTAAAAAAAGAATTAGAAATTTAAGCCTACCCACTAGTAGATCGAACGCGTATTTCAGCAGCTCTCAAACAGTAATTAGAACAGTTAATTGCCACTTTCTTTCGTACTTAACTCGCATGTCATCGCAGCTAAATGGTATTGCTTATCGCTCATTACGCTATCCGATATGTAAATTTTTCTTCTCTCTTGCCTTTTCATGTATATTTTTTTCTGCCTTTCGCTTACCGTGTTTTGTATAGTGAAATTCTTTGAAACTCTTTCAATGCTTCATTTGCTTTGGTTGTTGTTTTTGTTTGGCTGCAGCGTGTCAGCTAATTAACCTAACATTTGTCAATTTACATTTTTTGTTACATTCTTTCACGTGCTAAATAAAGGTAAATTACATACACACACTCACAAGTAAAAAAAATCCTTGCAATTATGTTTTAACAAAGTGAGCTGACAAACTGTCTTTACACGCGGAATTTTTACTGCATATGTACCCGTTTGCATGTGAGAAAGTAGAGGTGCGGTGTGGCAACTTTGCTGTGAAGTGGAAGCGAAGCATTGCTGCACTTCTTTCTCCTTGTATGTTGGTATATTGAACCAACTCAGCTATTTTACAAGTCTAAAAATAGCAGCGCATGCGAAGAAAAAATTGCTTTTTAAACTGTACTCGTAGATAAATTTGTATTTAAGTGTGATAAAATACCAACTTTTATGGCGGTGGAATGTTTAATTTGCATGCAACACGGTACACGGCGTTTTGTCGTTGTTTTCCTTTTTTTTTGTAACCGTACATAAAGAAAATAGAGGTAGATGGGAACAATGGAATATCACGTAGGAAACCTGCGACAAATATAAGTGCCGGTCACGCTAAGAGATAGGCTCGCACTTGAGTATGCATAACTGGGTCAAAACTGGTTCTTAAGGATGTAGCGTAAACTTTACTAAGTCAAAATTAAAAATTTCACAGAATTAGACTAATTTACAAAATTTCCCAAAAGGGAAATTTTTCTAAAATCAACTAAAATTGTCCTCTGATTGTCTAAACGTGTAATGGTGAAGAAATTGAAAGAACTTACCTCAAATTAAAATTTCCCAAAGAGGACATTTTTTTAAAATTAGATAAAATTCGTTTCATCAAACTGAGTGCTGTGTCAAAACGGCAATTTCACACAAATTAACTAGTTAGGTACCGTACCTAACAAAATTTTCCGAAAAAGGGAAATTTTTCTAAAATCGACTAAAATTGTTTTCCCAAACATCTAAATGAGCCATAGTAGTGAAATTGAAAAAAAGTACCTCAAATTAAAATTTCTCTGCAAGGGATTTTTTTCAATTAAATAAAATCGTTTTCCTCAAGCTGAATATTGAGTCAAAATGGTAAATTTCATACAATTTTAATAATTAATAAAAATTTCCCAAAAAGGGAAATTTTTGAAAAATGTAATAAAGTCATTTCCCTCAAGCTTTACTGAGTCAAAGCGGTAAATTTCATAAAATTTTACTAATAACCAAAATTTCCCAAAAAGGAAAATTTTTTAATTAGATAAAATCGTTTTCCTCAAGCCTTACAGAGTCTGAGTGGTAAATTTCACATAATTTTACTAATTAAAAAAATCTTCAAAAAATTTTTAAAAATGTGATAAAAAGGTTTGCATAAACTTTAGTTAGTCATAATGAATGACATATAAAAATACTAAAAAACTCTTGTTATCTAAATTATTTCAATAAGAAGCGGAATACAGCCTCAAAACTAGCGGGAGATTGCTGCAATCTGAGCCATTCTTCAACTCGACAATTAAGGCACACCATCAATGGGTACAAAATCATAAAACCTTAAAAGAATTTAACTCTAGCTATCACTCTATTGCACATTTTTCCCTATTTTCGCATAGTGGGCTACAAAACATGTTTCGATATGTGAAGCTTTTCTGCCAACAATGCGTAAAAATACGTTTCAGCTCAGATAGTTTTGCAGCTTCAAATTGCAACATGTATTATTTTAAATATTTCTTCTATGTTTGTCAAATCTTTTGCCGTTTTTTCAGTGCTGAACTGTTAGTGAATTGTACAAAGCAAAAACACACACATATGAGTAACATTTCAGCACATCTACATACATCTATCTCACTTTTTATTTGCTCCCCAGTAGGAAAGGGCATTCATATTATGAGCGATTATAGAGCACTCCCTCAGGAGCGTGAGAGTGCTCCCTGACGGTCTCCAAAACGTCGAATAAAATATGCTCTCTTTTCCATTGCATGCCTTAGAATGGTGAGAGCAAATATCCTATTTTGATCACTAAGAAACCGTAGGAGATCGCAAGTGATGAAAGCGGCTCTATGAGTTATCCTTTGGTTGCTTGAAAAGCGCGCTCTTTGCCTATTCATCAACGGAGCGCTCGAGGCATTTTCTACTCGGTCATTTCTGTGCTTGCACATACTACCTATAAACAAGTATGTAGCTAAAATCTAGCAATATTTATTTAGCGCTACGCTTGCTTTTTACACACATACATATGTACACATACCTACCTTTCATTTCAATCAAACATTTCATTCATTTATTGTTATCCTGCAGCTATGCATGGTCTTTACATACGTTTTCCAATTACATATGTATAAGTATATGTACATATCGACGCTTCCAAACAAAACTGTACTAAGTCTGAAAACTGTGTTTTGCAGGAGAAGCTCTCAAAGTTTAAACTCGATATGAAACTTCGGTTGTATGCTAAGTATATTTTCACTTGTAACTTCTGTTTGGATTGAAGGATCAACACCAAAACTCGACAGTATCAAAGTTAGGGTACGCTTTATATAAAACCATAAGAAAAAAATAAAAACTTGCTACGTTGTTTTTCATGGCAAGCTCTCAAAGTTTTTATTCTAAAAAAATCATGAGTTGTATTATATGTACACTTTTGCTTATAACTTTTGATTGGATTGTCCGATTGGTACCAAAATTAGACAGTATCTAAATTAAGACACGCTCTACGTGAAAACGCCAAAAACGGGAAAATGTACTAAGTCGACTTAGTACAGTATTGTTTGGAAACGTCGATATATCCATATGTTTTATGTATGGCTGTCTATTTGTTTGAAGCTTTCAAATTTGTAGTACTACGAATGTAAACCGGAATGGCGGTAACACAAATAAATATCCGTTATAGTGGCATACATTTGTACATACATATATTCAAAGCTTAGCGAATAATTAAACGCAAGCAAACTCGACAGCCGACATTGCGCGCGCAAAAGGTAACAAGTGGAAATGTTGAGTATTTATGTACACTAAATTCATCATCAAATATGAATGTCTAAATATATAGTAGTGTATATGCACATATGCATATGTAACTACATAAGTTCTTAGCGCTTACATGAACATCCACCCATAATTTAGATTTAAGCTGTGATTTATGTATTCATGTAGGTATGCATAACCAAATGTTTTCGCTTATATCGTGGGAAAATATTTCCTTGGTTTGAATACATCTCACTTTGAAACATTTTTCCTTCAAAAATATAATATTTGACATTGAAAACATTCTGTGATTATCTTGCAATGATTCTGTAACGATTTTGAATAGATTTTGGAACGATTCTGAAATGTTTCTGAAACGATTTGGTAACTATTTCGAATCGATTATTGGGCGATTCTGAAATAATTTTGAAATGATCCTGAAACGGTTATGTAACGATTGTGAAAGATTTTGGAACGATTCTGAAATGTTTCTGAAACGATTTTCTAACTCTTTTGAAACGATTATGTGACGATTGTGAAATAATTTTGAAATGATTCTGAAACGATTATGTAACGATTGTGAAAAATTCGTAACGATTCTGAAATGATTCTGAAACGATTTGGTAACTCTTTTGAAACGAATATTGGGCGATTCTGAAATAATTTTGAAATGATCCTGAAACGGTTATGTAACGATTGTGAAAGATTTTGGAACGATTCTGAAATGTTTCTGAAACGATTTTCTAACTCTTTTGAAACGATTATGTGACGATTGTGAAATAATTTTGAAATGATTCTGAAACGATTGTGTAACGATTGTGACAAATTCGTAACGATTCTGAAATGATTCTGAAACGATTTTGTAACTCTTTTGAAACGATTATTGGGCGATTCTGAAATAATTTTGAAATGATCCTGAAACGGTTATGTAACGATTGTGAAAGATTTTGGAACGATTCTGAAACGATTTTCTAACTCTTTTGAAACGATTATGTGACGATTGTGAAATAATTTTGAAATGATTCTGAAACGATTATGTAACGATTGTGAAAATTTTTTTCTACGATTCTGAAATGATTCTGAAACGATTACACTGTATAACAGCCAAAAAAATTCAAGAAGTTTGAGCAGTGTATCTGATTTGTTTCTGTCTCCTGAACACGAGGGTGTCTTTATTTTCTTCTGGTGAGTGCAAGTTATTTTTATTATCGGGCTTTGAAGTTTTAAGTTTATACAAAATATTTCGAGAAAAAATCAAGCAAGTGGCAAACTCGTCAAAAATATATCATCGTATGTCTTAATTAACTTTATTTTGATACCGTCATTTCCATATTTTATGGCTGTTTATAAATATAATTGGGTATAAAAATTTCAAACAGATGGCAACCCTACCAAAAAATATATCCAGCGATCGTGTATCTCAATTTTATTTAACTAGATATCCATATTTCCATATTTTATGGATTTTCATAAACATAAAAGATTAAAAAAATTTCCACAACAGGTGGCAACCCTACCAAATAATTTTCCAGCGATGGTATGTCTTAATTCTCTTTATTTTGGTATAGATATTTTCATATTTTATGGCTTTTTATAAACATAACTGAGTTTAATAATTTCAAGCAGCTGGCAACCTTACCAAAAAATATATCCACTGAACGCGTGTCTTAGCTCTCTTTAACTTGGTGTTCATATCTCCATATTCTATAGCTTCTTATAACCATAATTGAGCTTAAAATTTTCAAAAAGGTGACAAACCTTAAAAATTAAAAATATGTTGCACTAGTAACGATTGACACAAAATAGTGACTTTAAAAATTGGTGTTGATATATCCATTATCCTTGCGACTTCCAGGTCCAACAGGCACTTTGCTGCAGCTGCAAACATAAACATTTCTTTGAAAAAAAAAAACAACCAGTACATAAAGCGAATGACAAGCAAATCTCCAACTGTTCCACCAGTCAAGGATTAATTTGTGCTATCAAATCAGTTCAAGCATTTATAATATATTTAAAAAACTATATTTGTTAAAATGCGCACACACAATTATTTGTAATATTAATTACATTGAAACGAATTAACATTTATAATTAGCTGTGTAATTAAAAGATAATTACGCAAATAAGCAATTCCCTTTATAAATCATGCATATTTACATATGCGTTCAAGCATTAATGAATAAAAAAAGATATGGAAATATGTATGTAAATATGTATGAAAGGCATAAAAAATGATAAGCCACACAATAATAGCAATGCATTTTTGATGACATTAAACGAAAAAATACCAACAATAGAATTACAACTAACAAAGAAATTTGCTATAATCAACGAAAACAATGAATATATGCAATAGCGGCGAATTAAAGCGAAGCGAATTCATTCACACAAACAGCTGATTTATTCGCCCCAAATAGCTTCCGCTGTCAAATTGACAAATTTGTTTGAGCTCTTCTTGTTTTAGTGGGATAGAGAAAGCAAACACTATTACAGAAAATGCTTCTTAAACATATGTGTGCGATTTTTTATTTGGTTGACTTGTCTACAGCGACTTATCGTTACAATAATCAGTTGACTTTGACAGCTGAAAAATCATCACTTACAAGCTTTAATAAAAAAAATTGGTCAATTCAGTTTTAAATCATATTTTATCTCATAAAATCATAAAACATAATAAATCGTACGTTACTTGCATGAAAATAGCCAAAAATATATATAAATACCTACTTATTTATCTATGCCATACGTGCAATTGCACCCTGTCGTGTCTTCTTTTTTCCCATGTAAAATAATAAATGAAATTAGGTATGCGGCATTCGGTCTCAAGCTGTGACTTGTCAGTTGCCAAATGTAAATAAATGCACGCACTCCGGCATACATACATACATATTCGCGTGTTTATACTTAAAATAGCCTGTGGTGCTTGAGGTGACGCCTGTCAGTTAGGGTAGCCAAGTTTTTCAACAGCCACCTACTTAGTTAAACACATAAGCACATACGCTAACATATATATGTATACCTAAACGCGTTCAAGTGAAAAGGTGTTTGAAATGTCAAAACACTCAATCACCTAATCAAATGTACACATATGAGTATGTTTTTGACAAAGGCTAATAATGCAGCCGTGCAGGGAAGCAAAATTAGCAAAGGTGCAAGGGACTTGAATTGGCAAAAGAGTCAGCATTTTTTATGGGTGGTTAGTTAACTAGTTATTTAATGGTTAGTTAACTAGTAATTTAATAGTTAGTTAACTAGTTATTTACAAGTTGGAATGTAATTGTGGTAGGCCGGGAATAACTATGTCTTTTACAAGCACTCAGGCATATTTGCCCATCGTACTTAAGACCTTTAGAAAGGATCAGGATGTAGGGAAAAGGTGGAAGAGGGAAATAAGAGTTCCTCTGCAAACTTCCCAGATAATAATAATAAATCTGAGAAGATTGCCGAGTGTTAGAGTATGTGCATCCGCTATTGTCAATACATCCGACCCAAGAATGCGCAATTTTAGTCTAGCGAAGGCCGGACAGGTGCAGAGAAAGTACTCTGTGCCGTCGTCATTCTCCTCCAGGCCGGATAGGCAGAAAGAGTTGCCGATAATTCCTATGAAGGTCATATACTGTCCCAATGGATTATGCCCTTCAATCACCTCGTACAAAGTCCCAAAGCTCCCTTCTGCTCTGCTCTAGGAGGAATTTTGCCATGTTAGGTTTCTTCAGAAAACACTTTGAATTTTTAAAACAATCTATAGAACTTCAGAGTCTTCCGTGAGTTTCCTTCATTGAGCCCCTGATGCACCTACTTCATAGTGCTCGCTATACTTGGTCCAATTATTGGTTGCGGTCCAGTTGGTTGTTCCGCTGATCCGCAATTTGTCAATTCATTTGCACACTGCAGTATCCGGGCACTCACATAAATTGAAGTTTATTCCATTTTGCTACATAGCCAAGCTTCAACTTACATTCATGAACAATTTTTGAAGCGGTTCGCGCAGTTTCCTATGCCTCCAGTGCAGTGTGGCTATCACTGCAGATACAAAGGGGTATTTAAAGGGATATTCAAAGGGATATTTAAAGGGTATTTAAAGGTTAGTTTACTAGTTATTTAATGGTTAGTTAACTGGTAAATTTTGGCGTTATTCAATTAGTTATCTAACACAAAAGAGCATCAGTTCATTTACGAAAATGCGAGTAGCTATGATTGAGAGAAATAGTCATCGGTTGCTATCGCCAGTTAATTAACTAGTTATTTGATGGTTATTTAAATAGCTAACTAACAGTTACCTTACCGAAACTGCGTCAATTTGAGCGCAAGATATTTCATTCTCCACTTTTCTCTCTGCAACTTATTAAAGCAAGTTTATCCAGCCAATGTCAAAGATATTGTTTACGCCACAGTCTCTTAATAGTTTTCAGCCTCTCTCGGCTACGCCAATAGCGCTCAATTGAAATTTTCACATACATACAGAAGCACATATTTCTGTAAATATGCGGCATTATTTATGTAAATACATTAAGCCTTTCATTTCCAGTGAAAGCAAATGAATTTAATTGCTTTAGCAGCCATCATTTGCCATGGCTAAGCTAAAACAAAGAAATCAATTGTTGTTGTTGTTTTTATGTGTTTCATTGGCAAAATGGTCAAATGTGCCATAAATTCATAAACCTACACATGATTTGTGTATGTGCATATTGCACATGTATCTATGTATGTGTGTTTCTGTGATAAACAGAAAATTTGATTTATGGCGCTTGACGAAACCAGATAACTTTCAAAACAATGTAAATTGCCATATAATGTACGAGATAAATGTTAGTTAGTAAAGGACAACATTGTCTACGGTTAGCAGAATGCGTTTTTGGGGGGTCTAATGGCTAAAAGCAGTATGCTTAAATTATTATTATTAAGATTATAAGTGATTGGTTTGTTAAAAAAAAGAGATTCTGTCCTTATTCGGCCAATTACTGCCACTCCAGTTGTACATTTCAGAATCTTTGGGGAGTGTTTTGACATAAAAAAAAAAACAACAAAAACATAGACCAATCAAAAATGAACACTTTCACTTGCTTTGTCTGAGCTCAGCAGCAAATATAAAAGCAATTGAATTTGGTAATACACACATACTCGTTTTACTTCATTCTTTCATCTACGAAACTGTTATTGACTTTAAAAATTCATTCAATTTCTGCAATGTAATAATAGCAATCAGCATTCAAGCACAGCGATCACAACTATTACACAGTGCTACAAAATCAGAAAAAAAAAATATGCAGGGGCTCTCACATGGTGCTTTGGTTTCGTCATGGCCCATAAAACACTACCTTATTTGCGGTTTTTCCCCATCACTTCGATGTTAAATTTTTTGAGTACAAATATAATACAACTCTGAAATTATTGAAATTACAATTTCGAGATGCTATAACTTTCTTGTTTCTTGATCGAATTCAATTTTTTTTTCTTTTATTTGAAAGATGCTACTTTTACCTTTCAAACAAGCAAAATAGTTTGCAAATCGACCTAAAAATGACCAAGTTTTGGCCTTTATTCCAAAAAAAAAAAATAAAATTTTTCTAAAAATATTGGTGTTCGGCACGTTTTTATTGGATTTTGAAGTTACAAACAATGGGTTTTAAACCTTTTGTAACAAAATACATGAAATCAGCTTTCCAAAAAGCAAAAGTAAATTAAAATTGATTCAAAATTACGGTAGTAGTGAGTAAGCCTTTATTTTTGTGTTTTAAATTTTTTTTTTTTTTATAGATTAATATTTGCATACAAAGTAGGTATGAACTTTCACAAAACTGAGTATAGAGCGATCTGAGTGTGCTCTTTATTACTTGTCAGAATTGGTCAGTTTACCTACTTTAAATTTTTTCCCAAGAGATTGGCGTCTATTCATCGACGGTTCAACAAAAAGTACACTTGAAATGTTTGTTATGTAATTGCATATTCAGGTTTCATTTAATTTTTAAGGTTTGAAGGCTGTGCTTTTACACAACACTGGCATATATCCATCAGTCCCACTGGCCTACGCTACCGATATTAAAGAATCATATGACAGTATGGCTAATTGTAGCTGACTTCAAGGTACTCAATATTTTAAATGGTATTCAGGGTGGAAATACTACGAAGTATCCATGCTATTTCTGCGAATGGGACAGCCGAGCAATTAGCCTACACTACAAACAAAAGGATTGGGCTCCACGTACATCGTTTGTAGTTTTGAAAAAAATACTATAAATATTCCCTTAGTTAATCCAAACAAGTAAAAGCGCCGCTGCCTTCGGCCGTACCGAAGACTTCATACCTTTCATGAGTGGGGAAATGAAAAGTTACCTATGTATGTATGTACATAGCCTGATTTAGTACGTATAATTTATAATTTCAATTGTGTGGGTTATTTATGGAAGGATTTATTAGAAAAAATGGTGTCTGAGCTATTTAAATGGAGGAGTTATACGACAAAATGTGTACATTTGAACAATCGGTTGTATGGGAGCTATATGTTACAATGATCCGATCTTGACAATTTTCGGTAACTCTATTTGGGCCGATATCGGTAAAAATACTTCAAAGTTTCATGTCATTATCTGTTAAAATTGAGAAGTTATACCCCAAAATGTCCATATCTGAACAATCGGTTGTAGGGGAACTATATGTTATAGTGGTCCGATCTTTACAATTTTCGGTAACCTTGTTTAGGCCAATATGGGTACAAATACTTCAAAGTTTCATGTCCTTAGCTGTTTAAATGGGGAAGCTATGCAGAAATTACACCCCAAAATTTTCATATATGTATATCTGAATAATCGGTTGTTTTCTATATGTTATAGTGGTCCGATTCGGCCGATTCCGACAAATGATCTGCTGCATATAACAACCTACCAGTATTCCAAATTTCATTCAGATATCTCAAAAACTGAGGGACTAGTTTGCGTTCACACAGACGGACGGACGGACAGACGGACATGGCTTAATCGACTCAGCTCGTGACTCTGATCATATCGGTATATATTTTGGCGAGTCCCCCACGCTTCCTTCTGGTACTTTCGACAAAAATTTTTTGGCACAAAGTTATAATACCATTTCATTCTCATGAAAGGTATAAAAACAAAAAAAAAAAAAAACAAGGCCTACTCACTTTATGAAACACTACTACCATAATTTTAAATCAATTTTAATTTACTTTTGCTTTTTGGAAAGCTGATTTTATGTATTTTGTTATAAAGGTTTAAAACCCATTGTTTGTAACTTCAAAATCCAATAAAAACGTGCCGAAAACCAATATTTTTAGAAATATTTTATTTTTTTTTTTGGAATAAAGGACCAAAACTTGGTCATTTTTAGGTCGATTTGCAAACTATTTTGCTTGTTTGAAAGGTAAAAGTAGCATCTTTCAAATAAAAGAAAAAAAATTTAATTCGATCAAGAAACAAGAAAGTTATAGCATCTCGAAGTTGTAATTTCAATAATTTCAGAGTTGTATTATATTTGTACTCAAAAAATTTAAAAACGAAGTGATGGGGAAAAACCGCAAATGAGGTAGTGTTTTATGGGCCATGATGAAACCAAAAAACCATGTGAGAGCCCCTGCATTTTTTTGGTGTAGCACAGTGTTATTGTTATTATCATGCCCAAAATGTTATTGTTATTATTCCATATGCATAAGTATGCATATTGTGCATACATATGTACGTACACCAGAAATCAACTAAGCCAAATAACAAAAGAGAGCGACTGACGAGCGAATTGCCAAGGGGAAATTAAGATTTTCCATAAAGCTTTTGCTTGAAATGGCAAAACGATTTAAATTGAAATGAATTCGAAAACGGATAAACACCCTCGTAAAACTAGTCTAAGTAATTTAATCAAATAAGGCGTGTATAAGGAGTCTCTAAAATTGAAAGAGAGGAAAATAAATTTTATGAGCAAGCATTGGCAAAGAGAGCACAAAGTGCTGTGAGTGTAAGAAATTTTGTACATACACACCGATTGTCAGTACAACACACAAAAAAGAGCCTAAAACGATCGGTTACCATGGAACTACACCTTTTTCAGTTGAAATTCAGAAAGTTCCAATTGATATTCAGAATTTCCATTTGAAATTCAGAAAATTACAATTGAAATTCAGAATTTCCATTTTAAATTCAGAAAGTTACAATTGAATTTCAGAAATTCCATTTGAAATTCAGAAAATTACAATTGAAATGCAGAATTTCCATTTTAAATTCAGAAAGTTACAATTGAATTTCAGAAATTCCATTTGAAATTCAGAAAATTGCATTCGAAATTCAGAAAATTACATTTGAAATTCAGAAAATTCCATTTGAAATTCGGAAAATTACATTTGAAATTCAGAAACCTCCTCACAGCACTCAAGAAGTTTTCCGAATTTCAATTGTAATTTTCTGAATTTGAAATGTAATTTTCCGAATTTCAATTATAATTTTCTGAATTTCAAATGCAATTTTCTGAATTTCAAATGGAAGTTCTGAATTAAAATTGTAATTTTCTGAATATCAATTGGAACTTTCTGAATTTAAACTGAAAAAGGTGTAGACGGTCGTTGCTTAGAAAAAATAATCCGTGTGCTTTGAACTGACACACAAGTAAGTTAGTAAAAAAAATTTTAAATCAGCCACAATGCTTAAAAAAACACTTTTTATACCCCCTTATATAGGTCTTATTATAAGGTAAGTAAACTCCATATAATTCCATATTACAAGGAATGAAGGCAGCCTTATTTTCTATGACGATTAAGGCTTATTATAAGGTATGTATTTAAACTGCGCATAAGCCCTTATAATAAGGAATTTCCTTAGTCTCATTTTCCATGGCGAATAAGCCTTAGGAATAAGCTTTTCTCTCAGAAACAGAATTCCATACGACCCGATGACATAAACCCAGGCAAATAAGCATTATTATAAGGAAATATTTAAACCTTTTTTCCCATGGGGAATAAGCCTTATTAATAAGGTCTCCTCTCAGAGAGGGAGAGAGAATCAGTGTTTAAAAAACTGGCATAAGTTTCATTTCTGTTGATTTTGATTTTGATTCCGCTTTTAAAAATTCAGAAGTCGCAGTTAATCAATATGAAAAAATATGAAAATGGACGATTTTGCCTGATTTTGATTTTGCGCTGATTTCATATTGCTCAAAATCAAAAGCGGCCTGATTTCAAAATGAACAATTTTGCCTGATTTTGATTTTGTGCTGATTTCATATTGCTCAAAATCAAAAGCGGCCTGATTTCAAAATGAACGATTTTGCCTGATTTTGATTTTGTGCTGATTTCATATTGCTCAAAATCAAAAGCGGCCAAATATCGAAATCAATGCTTTCACAGTTTTGCTATTTACGCTTACATGAACACATGTGTGTATGTACATAATTTCTTACCCTCTGTATTACGTTTATATACATACATTTGTATGTACGAGTATGCGCATGTAAGCGTAAATAGCAAAACTGTGAAAGCATTGATTTTGATATTTGGCTGCTTTTGATTTTAGCAATATGAAATCAGCGCAAAATCAAAATCAGGCAAAATCGTTCATTTTGAAATCAGGCCGCTTTTGATTTTGAGCAATATGAAATCAGCGCAAAATCAAAATCAGGCAAAATCGTTCATTTTCATATTTTTTCATATTGATTAACTGCGACTTCTGATTTTTTAAAAGCGGAATCAAAATCAAAATCAACAGAAATGAAACTTATGCCAGTTTTTTAAACACTGTTTACAACATTTTTTATGTAAACAAAATTAGCTTCATTAACAAAACAAACTAAATTCAAATTTCACTAGATAACAAGCAATAAAAAACAAAAATGTAATTGAAAGATAATTATGCAAAAAAAAAATTCGACTTTAGATATTACTTTTTCCAAAACGCATTAATTAAGCGCGATAAGTGAGTACGAGTATATTTACTCAAGATATGAGGTCTGATTGTGTTGACATAATATTATTTGTTGGTATTTTTTAATACAAACATTTGCATGTACTTTTGTTAAATATACACAGTAGTGCAGTTAGGTACATACATACATACCCTGCAAGAACTGTGCTGGCCATTTGACCGGTCATATGAACGGCAGGCGTGACTACAAGTTTTGGGATATTTCCTATCACATTTTTAAGGACATCGGTAACTTTTGTGACCGTTTCATTCATCACGTTCCCGTATGTGTGTTTTCAAATTCCATTGTATCCTTATCTATCACATTGGTTTTGGGCCTGGCCAGAAACACATACGAGTGCATATGTGTTGGTAATATTATATTCTTGTAATGGTGGTACTACCTTCGGTCACACAATTCTTGCAGGCTTCAGGCAAAATCGTTCATTTTGAAATCAGGCCGCTTTTGATTTTAGCAATATGAAATCAGCACAAAATCAAAATTAGCACAAAATGAAAATCAGGCAAAATCGCTAATTTTGATATTTGGCAGCTTTTCATTTTAGCAATATGAAATCAGCACAAAATCAAAATCAGCACAAAATCAAAATCAGGTAAAATTGTTCATTTTGAAATCAGGCCGCTTTTGATTTTGAGCAATATGAAATCAGCGCAAAATCAAAATCAGGCAAAATCGTCATTTTAAAAAGCGACAAATATCAAAATCAAATAAAATCAAACATTTCACGACTTTTGCTAATTCCGACTGCAGTTTTTTAAACACTGGAGAGAATTCCTTATGGCCCGATGACATCAACATAAGAAAATAAGTCTTAATATAAGGTAATATTTAAAACTTATTTTCCGTGGTGAATAAGCCTTATTAATAAGTTGCACTGATGGCATCAATACAGGAGGTATCATAAGGTATTTTTTTTACAACTGGCATTCCCTCAAAATTTCAGGCATTACTTTATTAATCTTATGATCAACTAAAAGGCATAAATTTTAAGGAGGAATAATTTAACAAAAATTTGTAAAAAAAATATATATGCATCTACTTATTTGCTTGTGTACACAAATGAGTGTAAAAGGATAATAAAATATGCATACAAATTTATGTACATATGTATCTATAATTGTTATTGTTGTTGTTATTACCAGTGAGACAGCCAGTCAGTTCGCCTGCCTGTTAGCTCGCCCGCAGCTGTTGTGACAAAAATTCAATTTTATATTCATAAAATTTGCATTGTGTATCGGGCAATGCCACCAACAACAACAACAACAACGCCCCACCAAGGCGCGCCTTTGCGTGGCAAATAACAAAATGCAAGAAAAAAGCAAAAACAACAAAAGTGTGCAGGAAAAATACTATTGTAAAAGTATACAATTTGCATATGAAAAGATACCCTGCAAAAAAATGTGCGATCAATCCCGAAAGAGATTTGTCCTCGATTGATCTCTTTCGAGAACAATCGGTCCACAATTAGTCCCCGATTGTTCCCGAACGGGTATAAATGTAGACTAATTGTAGACCAATTGTTCCCTAACGGTATAAATGTAGATTAATCGCTTTCATTCCGAGCGGGTACAAATCTAGATTCCTTAAATGTAGACATTTTACAAAATTATGCAATGTATTTAAAAAATTGTAGACAACCGGACGAAACGAATTGAACACCCTTTTTTAATAACAATTTTAACAAAATGTTGCCTAAAATATCCTATGAAAAAATCCTTTATATTACGCTCATATAATGCATACTCAAAACTTACAATTTTTAAATTTATTCATTGAGATTTTTTTACAAAAGTAAAACATTATTTAAATATGCATGAACATTTACAATTTTTTAAGGGAAAATCTACATTTGTACCCGTTCGTGCTGAAAGTGATTGATCTACATTTGTACCCGTTGGGGATGAAAGCGATTAATCTACATTCGTACCCGTTCGGGATGAAAGCGATTGATCTACATTTGTACCCGTTCGGTATGTTAGTGATTAATCTACATTGGTACCCATTCGGGTATACAAGTTGAACAATTAGTCTCTTCATAGGACATGCTCGAACAAATGCGATCAATTCACTCCATATAAAGGGATGTAAAATTGTATTAGTCGCATGCTCCCTTGCGATTGATCCCGGACACGTCCCGGATTAATCGCATTTTTTGCAGGGTACTTACTATATGCACATACATACATACAAATCTATTCATGCATGTTTTTATGTTCATTCCCTGTAGGGAAAATCTCTGGTTCCGAACTAGGTCGCTTCTAGTGCATTTTTCGACACTACTAGTGCGAGCTAAATCTCTTTTGCATGTTATCAACTGGCGAATTTAACACGGCGATGTCCTAGGCGGTGTCAATTGTCACCCTCTGCACTACATTTTCGATAGTTCCGAACTAGTACTAAATTCTACAGTTTACACTATGTAGTTCGTTTATTGGCACATTTTCGATAGTTCTGAACTAGCTACAAGTACCTACAAATTCTACAGTTTTACATCTGCCGCTTAAGTGCAGCCTTTGACACACTTCGTGCAAGTAGCGCGATGGCCGACTGGCTAACGCATGTGCCTTTCAATCTGAGGGGCGCGGGTTCGAATCCTGTCGGTGTCAACGTGGATGATAATTTTTTTTTTAATTTTTTTTTTTTTGACTAATATTTTTTTATTTATTTATTTAATAAAATTTACAGTAATATTTAAAAAGTTATAAAATAAAAAAAATTAAAAATAAGCCTGAGGGATCGGAAAAGCATAATTAGGGGAACATTTCATTTCATACAAGTGAAGATGCAAATAGAAAACTCTTTATATGAAACGCTTCACTAAACATCTGAGAATTGCAGAAATATACAAAGCCGACGGAAATTGAACGAACGAAAAATTTTCATAGAATTTTTGTCAATTCGAAATTGCATACAAATCAAAGTGTGTCTGATAATGGTCACTCAATTCACTCCTCCTGAACTGGTGAGGGTCTAACTACAATTGATCTAGTTCCCTTTTGACACCTTTTCGCTAGTTCGGAACTAGAAATTTTGCTCACTAGTTATTGAGTTCCCTGCAGGGTTTGTATGAATGCATGTGCTATTTTGATTGTAACTAAATTATCAACTCTAAACGAATAAAGCAAATAAATGAAGTAATTGAGGTAAAAGTGAATTGTTTTATTGCTACTAAACAATTGCATTCCTCACAAATATGTACTATGTATGTTTGGCTGTGTTTGCTTTTGTTGCACAAATTAATTTTTTTTTTCTATTTCTATTTCCATTTTCTTTTCTTTCTATTTTTTTTGTTTAATAAAGAGTTCAACAGACAGTTAACTTATGCAGACTTAAGCCAAAAGCAAGGTGGGGTTACGGGTTTCTAGCTGACAAGCAAAGGTGAAAAGCGAAAATAAACTAAAAGCTAAAAAAGGAGTTTTACTTTTGTAGTAACAAAGAGAAAAGCAAACAAATTTAAATTTAACATCAACAAGTGAGAGAATGCGGGAGTAGATAAATGGCGACTAAATGCTTGCAATGACTGAATTTGGTTGAGCTGCAAAACAAATGACGTTCACGTTCACTAACACCATCAGCTCCGCCAGAATCGAGAAGTACGTCTGCGAGCCGTTAGAGAACAAACAAGGTTTCAGACAAGGTGACTCAATTTCGTGCGATTTCTTCAACTTGATGCTGGAAAAGATAATACGAGCTGCAGAACTTCACCGTACATGAAGCAACTTGTACCACAAGAGTCTGAAACTGCTGGCGTACGCCGATGACATCGACATCATTGGCACTAAAACTCACGCTTTATGTTCCGCCTTCTCCTAGCTGGATAAAGAGGCTAAGATAAATGGGTTTGGCGGTCAATGAGGACAAGGCGAAGTACCTCCTGTCATCACACAAAGAAACAGCACGTCTTGGCAGCCACGTCGCAGTTGACATCTACAAATTCGAAACCATTAAGGACTTCGTCTATTTGGGAACCAGCAATCACGCTGTACAAAACGCCCATCATTCCAGTGCGCATGTACCTCGCAGAAGCAAGGACGTTGTCAAAATCAGATGAGCTGGCACTTGGAGTATTGGAGAGAAAATCAGCCCTATCATGAACTTCATGTGAAAAATTTCCCTCGAAAAATATAAAGCAAAACAATAACAATTTTTCACATTTTGTTTTTGTTTTGCTTTGTAATTTTTGGGAACATTTTGTTCACATGGAGTTCACGATAAGGCTGAATTTCTTCGGAAAATGTATGGACCTTTACGCGTTAGCGAGGGTGAGTATCGCAGGAGATTTAATGAGGAGCTGTATGAGATTTATGCAGATATCGGCGAATAAAAATCTTACGGCTGCGTGGGGCAGATCATGTCGTGAGAATGGATGAAGGCTCTTCGCCTAAGAAAGCATGTCTATCGAAACTCGCTAAAGGCAGCAGAAAATGAAGAGCTCCATTGCATTGGGAACATCAGACAGTGATCCGGCCTCCCTTGGTGCTTCCAATTGGCGCCAGACAGTACGAAACAGAAACCACTAGCGCACTTTATTGGACTCGGCCAAAATCGTCTAGGTATCCGTCTACAATTAAGAAGAAGAACAAGAAGAAGAAGAACAACCAGAACAAGAAGAAGAAGAAGAATAAGAAGAAGAAGCTATTAGCAATAGATATTTTTCTTAATAACGGGCGAGTTCGAGCTGTTTTATTCGACTATCTCGGTTATTCAAGCATCTCGAATGCTCTCGATGATTTTCACTATTCGTATTCGAGTCCAGTCACCCATAGCCGTCAATCGAAGCAAACGCTAAAACATCTCATACTCACCAACGATTTCTCTCGCTTTCAAAGCAAACGCTAGAACAGCTCGAAGTTGCCCATCACTAAACGAAAAAGCCACCCGACTCGAAACAATCGCAAAAGCAACTCGATTTTGTAGTCGAGAGACGAATCAACTTTTTACTCGTTTATGATTTTGCAATGATAGCGATTGTCTTAACATCTCGGACTCCGCCCATCACTGTTTCTTTCTTATTTTCCTTCTCCTAAGCAAATGTTAGATTGATTTTTCTGTAAAATCATTATTTGCTATTTGTTATTTGTTGCTGGATCGATTACATTTAAAGTACATACGAGTACAAGGTAAAAGAAAAACCAAAGTACAAATAATAAAATGGTTAGCTCGATTGTCAGACAGTTTGCCACTCGATGTCGCCGCCACCAATGCTGCCATAGCCAATTTCATTTCATTGGCGATTTGCTAACGAAAATAAAAAAACAAAGTAAAAAAATTTTTTTAAAAAAGCTTTTATTTAATATTAATATAACAATTTACTAAAAAGGAAAAAAATATTTTTTTTATATTTTTGAACAAGATTTATATTAGTCCTTAGTTCATTTGGATCTTAATTTCAATCTAAACATACATTTAACGTATTTCTTCAAAGCATTTCTGTATATGTATCAACATAAATAAAAGCGCGGGTGCTCTTTACGTAATGCATATCTTACGTAATTGGAATTTAAAGTTTTTATCGCTTCCTTCCATTTCGCCAATACGGTTTTATAACATGAATATGTAATGAGTACCCGCGCTTTTATTTATGTTGATACATATACAGAAATGCTTTGAAGAAATACGTTAAATGTATGTTTAGATTGAAATTAAGATCCAAATGAACTAAGGACTAATATAAATCTTGTTCAAAAATATAAAAAAATTATTTTTTTCCTTTTTAGTAAATTGTTATATTAATATTAAATAAAAGCTTTTTTAAAAAAATTTTTTTACTTTGTTTTATTTTTGCCTTTTTAGTTTTACAATGCATATTACATCTAATATCTGGTTTTACTATACTCTTTTGTGAATAGATTACTTCGTAATACGTGTTCAAAATAGGAACAAATCTGGTTCATAAATACTAATTTTCTAAATATCTTGACACTAGCGCCACCTAGCGGCGATTTATTTCCACGGATATATTTACTTTCTCATAGGCAATATATATACCGAATATGAACAAATTCGGTCGGTAAATACGAATTTTACAAATATCTTGACACCAGCGCCACCTAGCGGCGATTTTTTTCCTCGGATGTATTTACTTTCTCATAGGCAATATATATACCGAATATGAACAAATTCGGTCGGTAAATACGAATTTTACAAATATCTTGACACCAGCGCCACCTAGCGGCGATTTTTTTCCACAGATGTATTTACTTTCTCATAGGCAATATATATACCGAATATGAACAAATTCGGTCGGTAAATACGAATTTTACAAATATCTTGACACCAGCGCCACCTAGCGGCGATTTTTTTCCTCGGATGTATTTACTTTCTCATAGGCAATATATATACCGAATATGAACAAATTCGGTCGGTAAATACGAATTTTACAAATATCTCGACACCAGCGCCATCTATCGGATTTTTTTTTATTTCACATTGCATTGTCTTCGGGTCCTGAACTATGTTCCAAATTTCAAGTACCTAGCTCAACTAGAAGTATCTTAAATGTTCGTTGCAAAATTCCACGACATACATACAAAAAGTGAAGTTAAATAAAAGCTTGTAAAAAGCAAACAGCGATAGCAAACAAATAGAAAGGCAAACAAAGCAAACAAAAAAAAAATGAAAATAAAATAAACGAATGTAATCAGCAATGAATAACTAAATGGCATGAGCATCTGCCACGAGAGAGCGCCCAGCGTGTCTTTTGGATGCTAAAATAGTGCTGTAGAAATGGCTTTATCTACACCCTACACAAATTAAAAGTTATCAATTGCTGGATTTATAGAATGCTACAACAACTAGGAAAAAAAAACAAAGAAAGCACACGCTCAAAATAAAACTCATTACCGGCTTTTCCAGATCAACTAACTTTAATTTTTCACCTTTGATATTAGGTGTGTAGCATGGCTTAGCAATGGAAAAGGGGGAAAAAGAAATTATAAAAAAGCCACCAAAGATAAAGTTGGGTGAAAATAGGGTACAACCTAAATACTCGCCTGCACTTTGCTACTACACCTTTTCCCTGCTTGCCACCAGCTTTCCGCTAACTTTGCTGCTTTACATTTCATTTAATATGCGCCAATATACCAACAGAACCAGCAGCACACCACCAGCGAATCGCCGGCAGAATCGGGAAGGAAATATGCTTTGGATATGGCTGAAATTAAAACTCACTGCAAGCAGACGACGGAAAAAAGGAGTCAAGTGCATTGCATTTCAACTAGAAACTTAAAAAAAAAGAACACAAGCGATAAGCGCAAAACTTGAGCAACGCACTTGCAGCGCTGGTGGGCGGCAGAAAGCGAGCGCAGAGGAGAGCCGAGAAAACCGAGAAAAAAAAGCTATGCCATAAAAGCAACCTGAATTTTATATTTAGAGCAACAAGCTGCAGGCTGTTGGTTGCTTAATTTTATCTAGATTTCTTTGCTATTTTATTTTTCCTTCATTTTCTTTTCTATCTTTTTTCATTCATTTTTTCTATCTTTTTTCTTTCAATTTTTTCTCTTTTTTTTTAATGTAGCGCCAGCAACAGCATTTGAAACGTGCATTTAGAGAAATGAATTTTTAGTACAAATAGGCCAACCGCAATGCAGTTGAGAGTTGGGATGCAAACAAGTGTTTGGCAGGTTGAACGGCTGAATGTGCATTAAAAAAGTTTAAAATATTTAAGTTAATTAAATGAATGTTTTTAATTTAAATGAAGACGGACAAGAAAATAGTTAGAAAATTCATAAGGAATGGCAAATAAAATTTATGAAATTACATATTTAAATTTTTTTCGGATGTTGTGTTAGGTGCAACCACAGTTTTGGACTGCTGGACTGTTATATGTAACAGTTTTGAAAGCACATCAAAATGTTAACGATTGTTATACATACATATGTATGTATGTATGTATCACTTTTTAAACCACTTGAGAAAGTCATAGCAGTTTTGAGGCCACTGAAAATATTGTAAGTAAATTTTTTTTATCGCTGAGCTACATATGTGAAGCACTGAGTCAAGTTCGATTCTATTTTCGCGAATAGCCATCAATGGAAGCAAACGCTAAAGCATATCGGACTTAGGAATGGCAACAATAACCGGAAAACCGATTATAATCGGTTAATTTATTTCGGTTAACGGTTAAAATTTATCGGTTTTTTCCTTTTGATTATTTTTTCGATTAACCGTTTTCCTATCAAGTAGAAAGTAATCGAAAGGAAATAATCAAAGTTGAAAATTTCCGCCTTTTCATCCGAGTCCGAATTCGGTTACCTACGCTTTTGTGAGTATATCTAAAAAACCGCAATAAATGTTTCCTCCAGCCAGCGTTGCCGATAAGATGATTTTATCGTCATTTTGACGATTTTTCTAAGCAATGACGATTTGACGATTTTTCCTAATAAATGACGATTTTTTCGTTTATTATATATATTTCTTTTTAGGGAATAATTGTAATCGAAAAACGGTTATAATCGGTTAGTTCCCCACAATTATTCGCGACTAATAATCGAACGCTTTCGATTAACCTAAAGCGGTTAATCGGTTATTTCATTTTTTTTGCCATCCCTAATCGGACTCGCCAAGGATTCCTCTCGCTATCAGGGTTAAACATCTCGAACTCACCCATCACTGATCGAAACAACCTCCGACTGGGAACAATCGCAAAAAAAACTCGATTGTGCAGTCGTGGAGCGCATCAACTTTGACACCATTTCTAACGATTGTTTTAACATCTCGCCCATTACTATACTCTTCCAAAGAACTTTTCTCCGATTTAACGCAAACTACTTCTTTTTCTTTGAGTTTACCGTCTTTTCTGTAGCGTCTTGATTCTGCTTCTTTTTCTTCTTAATTGTCGCTTAAACGTCTAGACGATTCTGGCCGAGTCCAATAAAGCGCGACAGTTGTTTCGGTTTCTGCTGCCTGGCGACAATTGGAAATACCAAAGGAGGACGAGTCTGTCTTCACGTGATCTTTTCAACGCAGTGGAGGTCTCTCTTTTCTTTGGAAATACTTTCTGTACCGGAGCACCTTCATTCGCTTAGAGTAGCCAATATAGAAGGCATGGTTTTTGAGCGATACCACGTTCTCTTTCTACTGCCTATATTGTCTTCTCCAGCATCTTGATTCTCCTTTGACATTAGTATCTGCCGTATAATTATTCAACTTAAGATTTGGACCAGGAAAAGTTCTGTGACCATGTTCGTAAACAATGAATGGAATAAAGATTCATAAGTTCTGACTAAGTTCTTTTTTTTTTTGTGAAACGATGTGTGAAAGTTTTTTTTATTCATATCTTGGGTTGCTATACATGCAATGATCCTGTATTTGTTCCTAATATGATTTCAGATCACTTATATTTGTTACAAGAGGGATGGTATACGGTATCTATATCACAAAGGACTCAGTTTCTTCACATTGTATGCCTCTAAAACTCATCTGGCCACTTTTCCGAAAGCGCGAGTCGAACTTGCGGACACCACCAGTAGAATAAAATCGGGTTCCCCTTACATATAAGTTAATAAGTTTGCGCTTAACAAGAATCTGATTTTGTATTTGGGTATGTTTGTTCAAGAATACAATTTTAATATAACTTCTGACTGACTTCCATTCTCTACAAATCAAAGTATACTCAAAACACCTGCCTTTCGCAATATCGCTCTCTCTCTCTTCTAAAGGGTATGTACAAGTACACGGTTTTCGAATGAGTAAAGCCTAATCAAGCCCCACTTGATTGATTGCGACATTTTCAAAATAGAATGCGAACACATTAATTGAATTTGCGTATTAAGCAAATGACAATGACACAAACTACAACAAAAAATAGAAAACAACAAAAAGATAGATAACAACAACAACAACAACAACAACAAATAAGAACAAAAAAGTGCTAAATACTAGTTACCGCTTGGTAAATGCAAGCAGACAAAAACTAGCAAAGCAAATCAACGTACCAACTTGTCGTAACGCTTCACTGGCCACGCAAGTATTTTTTTAATTGATTTGAGTGACTTAACTGGTGGCAACAGCCGCACATTAATAACTAACAGATACTTATTTAGAACGGTGTCAGCTATTAACTGGTGGTGGTGGTGTTGGTGCTGCTGCTCATTAATTTCAAAGGAAGTTGCTTTTAATAAGAACACTTATTGATAGGCAAATAATGTCGGTTGAAAAAGCAATGCTTGGTAATTACGAAACGGCAATACTTATACATGTAAATGTGTAAGTAAATATTAAGTGTGAAAATATTTTCTAATAAATCCAATTAACCTCATTCATTGGCATTTTAATGGCGGGTAATTACTTAGTTTTAATTATTGTCTGCAGGTTTATGCGAGCAATTTTAATTTTATTATGCGACAGTTGAAAAGAATTTAAATTTGATGAGAGATAGGGCATTTTAAGGGATACTCGTAGGACCTTTCAATTCACAAATAGCAAAAAAGACAGAAATCAGAAGAAAGGTACTGCGCTCCTTGTTTCTTAATGGAGGTAGATAAATAAGTATCTCACCAATACACGGAAAGGTCATTGAGTTTGGTAAGCAAACCGTGCGAAAGTCTCCGGGGACTTCCAAGACCCTGTAACAGAAATTCCAGGGCTGCCAAAACTTTGCCCTCAGAACAGTCACGGGTTGCGTTCTAGTGGCGTTAGAACGAGACACAAATTTTCACAATAATGGAATACAATACCATGCTGAATAAGCAGTTCCTGCTGGTATATCACCGCAGCGGCCCTCCAAATAGCAAACTGATACAACCAGTGTATAACCCCGGCATGTCAGTAACCATCTAATCGAGCTCTCTGCAGAGATTGAAAAATGCATAAAACAACCCCTCGACCCAGCGGCTTGCAGGCAGGTCCTAAAGGAGATTCATACCATCAAACATTTCCAGCTTCGTTTCAGTCCATACGTCATATTTAATACTGAGAGATCAACCGCCCCCATTGCTGAGGAAGAGGTAAAAAATAATACAATAAATTCGATTCGGAACCTTGCGAAGCTAAGGTCGGCATTCTGCAATCGGCCAAATTATTATAGGGCCAGAATAGATCTCGACATACCAAATGTACATCCGGCATGTGGAGAGGCGCCACATTACACACAACATCTCTTCACGTGTCCACTCCAACGAATTGACTTAACACCCCTGTTATTATGGACAAGCCCAAACAACCCGCCTAATTCTTGGACCTCTCGTGAAGTGAGCCTGACTATGATTTTGTGAACGGAGAGAGGGCTTGGTATTGCTATAACAATAACAAGAAAACACCAAAGAAAAGCCCTCGAACAATATGTGGCATTTGGAAAAATCTGATCAACAATTAATCAGTTTATCTATATTTCCTTTAACCTGCCAGACCATTCTAATATCTTGCATGAGGAGGTTGCATCTATTCAAGAGTCGGTGACGTATCACCTTCCAAAAGCAGTTCTTGAATAGCACAATATAGTAATTTATTATGGTAGTCAGGCTGTGCTGAAAGGCAATTGGGTCTATCATCTACAAATCCAGAACACTATAGAATTGATGCAAATCTCCTGGTTTTCTTTCACACTGCTATGGGCGCCTGTATCATGCGAGGAAAGAGATAACAGGCGAAATTAGATGTAACTGAAAACTCACACCCCGTGAGCATGCTCAGGCCCTATTCTATTAAGCAGAAAAGGATCTCACTTGCAGTTGGCCTTATTACACAATCACCTCTTCTTTTTCTTAATTGGCGCGTAAGCGTCTAGACGGGATTCTGGCCGAGTCTAACAAAGCGCGCCACTTGTTTCTGTTTCGTGCTGCGTGATGCCAATTGGAAATAACAAGGGATGACAAGTCACTCTTCACCTGATTTTCCTAACTCAGTGGAGGTCTCTCTTTTCTTCTGCCTTTAGCGGGTTTCGATAGAAAGACTTTCTTTAGCGGAGCACCTTCATTCATTCTTTCGACGTGACCTGCCCAACGCAGCCGCTGGATTTTTATTCGATGCTCAATTTCGATGCCTGGGTAATCATTAAATCTCTGTCGATACTTGCCCTCGCTAACATGCTAAATCTTACAAAGAACTTATCTCTCGAATACGAATACCCCAAGTGCCATCTAATTTGATTTTGACATTGTCCATGCTTCTACGCCATGCATGAGGACTGGAATGAAGAGCATTCTGAAGAGCGCGTGATTTTTGTTCGACGAGAGAGGACTTGATGTCGATGTATTGTCGAACGAATATCCGTCATCCCTTGTCAAGTTTGATTTGGTTATAAACCGGTTTCGGCTATGTGTCATCTTCAGTATCTTGTTTCATTTTGAGTTAATCTCGTTGGTTCGCTAGTATTTATAGTCATTAATGTCCGTTATTTTATCCTCGTTAATTGGACTTGATGTCCCCTATAACGACTTTTTTAGGAGAGGTAGAGACGATGAGCGGATAATATTTTTAGTGGGGTCCAACTTTTTCTATGATCTCAGTGAATTGGATAAAACCTACAAATTAAATTCTGAGGTTCATTGACGCGAGCTGTTGGTCTGCATATTATTTTTTTTAATTTCTGTTACTTTTTCAATTAACAAATTTTTGGCCGTAGCAAACAAAAAATACTTGCATTAATTACTTCCAGCTACAGCTACAGTTGCTGTTTTCATCATAACCACACACAACTGTTCTGCAATCACCAGCTGCAAGCAGGACACAAGAGACACAACTCTAAGCAATTATCACCACGAAATGCTAAAATGACATAAAAAGTAAAAAATATGCGACAAACAGATTGTGCAGCTAAATTCTATTCGATTTGCATAAGTGCACAAAACGCCTAAGTGACGTCATTATTGGGCACAAGCAAAAAGGAAATCAAAACAAGAAAAATATAAATGCAATTTTAATTGCCAGTAAAACGCATAAAAAGCGCAATTTCGTTTGAAAAATAAATTAAAATTTGAAAAAAAAAAAACTGCTCATATTTGATGCAAGTGCCAACAAATGTGTTTTTTTTTTTTACGTTTTTTTGGGTGCCAACAAGACGAAATTTTCACAGCGACAAAAAGCGTTCAAAATTTCAAGTATTTTTTGTTTGCCAATATTAAATACGTTTGTAGTTAGAGAACGAGAAATTAAAGGGAGAATGTAAAATCTGGTTTTTGCTTTCGTTATAGCTCTTCAAGGCGAATTATTATATTTCAACAGCGGCCAAAAGCAGCCACAGCACTTGCAAGTGTAATTAAAAGCAATTTTCAACACTACGCGGAAAAACTTTTGTCACAGCAATGCAATGAATTGCACTCGCCTGTCATAATGACAATATTAGGGTATTGTAGGAAAATAAGTGGATAGAAGAAGATACACGAGACGACTAACTGGACAAAAAGGCTACTTGACTCACAAGTATGTATGGTTGTCGTTAGGAGTAATGAAAACAAAATACAGTCCAAATACTCCAGAAAATGTACGCCTTATTTCGAATGATAAAAAGGCTTATAAATATGAACAAAGCCTTATAATAAGGCCTATGTTCCTCTGTTGATATTATCAGATGATAAGGAATTTCTCTCTATCTAAGATGAAGTCTTATTCCTAAGGCATATGCGATATGGGAAAGAAGACTTAGATAATACCTTAAAATAAGAGCTTAAGTGGAGTTAAAATACCTTATAATAAGGCCTTTATAAGGGACTATAAATTTTATTTTATTTGTAGCCGCTGTGGTGCAGTGGGTAGAGTGCTCGCCTGCTGTGCCAGAGGTCTCGGGTTCAAACCACGGTCCAAGCCAAACACCAAAACAATTTTTCAATTAGTAAAAATCCAATTATTGGGTTTTTTAAGAGCAGCGGTCACCTCTCGGCAGTGGGCGGCATACCCTCCGAGAGTATTTCTGCCATGAAAACGCTTCTCACAAAAAAATGCATTCGCCGTTCGGAGCCGGCATAAAACTGTAGGTCCACCTAATTAGTAGGAAAAACAAAAAGGAGCACACCTCGAATTGGGAGAGAAGCTCGGCCATAAAACTCGTCAGAGTTACAATAGCGCCATTGTATTATATTAATTATATTATTATAAATTTTATATATTACAAAACTTATTCTAAATGGAAATAGGAGGAATAACTGAATCGATTGTGACCACTATAGATCTATCTCTATCTATAGAAGTTGTCCCCAAGGGTGTGTACTATCTTCTCTTCTGTGGACCCTTGTCATAGACGGACTCCTTTTCTTACTGAACAATCAGGTTTCTGAAACATATGCTGGTATGCTGATGTCCTAATTGTCTGAAGCATGAAGGGACGTTATACGACCGGATGCAACAAGCCCCGAATATCATCAACGCACTAGGAATCTACGCTGAGAAAACTGTCCTTGTACCATTCAACCGGCGGCATTTTTAAAGGCAGTAAATATGACAGGATATATGAAGACAGCTGCAAAATTCATAAAAGATCCTAAATCAAATGATGAGGATCTCTAGAAACTTTGAGATATCAATCATTGGCCGGACACGTTGGACAAACGGGAATCGATATTGTGTTACCAACTCCATGGTCTGGTACACGGTTGGCTCGCAGCTTGAGGATGGTAAAACTGGAGCTGGTATATTTTGGGCCGAACTAAAGTAAATCGATATCAATGGGAAACTACCCACTATCTTTCTCTCAAGCTGAAATGCATGCAATGGAAATTTGTTGCAGAGAATGCATACGAAGAGGATTAGTTATTCTCGAAAAGCATTATTATTTTGTCGGACAGCTCGGCAGCCTTAACCCTAGAACCATAATGTACGTAAATTTTACGTATATAGAATTTTCAAATTGTGATTGCACAAGTACAACATACTGTAACGGTACCTAACTCCGGCAGTGCTTGCAGCATGTATTTTTACGTATACACGAATATAAAAGTACAACAAATGTTGTCATTTGAAGGTGTGAGAGCGATTGGCGCAAATCCCTATACGTAAAATTTACGTATAGTTAGTAATAAGCGAAAAAATAGGATATGGTATTTAATATGAAAGTGTAATATTCTCATGTAATTTTTTTATAACGCGACAGTATATTATATTATTATTGCTCAGAAACGTTCCGGGGTCATCCGGGTCCACATTTTGACCCATATCTGGGGATCCAACCTAGGAATCATAATGAGTACAGCTCCATGTAAAAGCCCTGATCAAAGCCTTTCTTTTTATATCAATATTGCTCAAAAAAATTCCGGGGTCATCCGGGTCCACGTTTTGACCTATATCTCTGGACCTGGAACAAAAATTAGTAAAAAAATTAAAAAAAAAATCGCAAGAAATTAAAAAAATTTTGACCAGCTATCGCTCAGCGAGGTTTTGTTCAACCGCTACAAGTTGTATGTCATTGCAAGCGTATTTTAATTTCCTTTCGAACGAGGTACTGCTTGTGGTTATCGCTCTTGTAACTTTAGCGAAAAATACTTTTGAATGAAGTGATACCCAGAAAACACACAAAATTACGCATTATCATATGCATAACCATAAAAAAATCAAAAAAAAAGTTTTGAGATCAGGAATTTCTTGGTATTTTATTCAAATTAACCATTTGTAAAGTAGTGTAATCAACTTTGGCTGCAAAATGGAGAACAATGAGAGTTGTATTAGGCGGATTCTAATCACTACGTAAAATTTACGTACATTAGTAATAACGTAGTATGAAATATCGTTATGGTTCTAGGGTTAAAGACCATGCAGTCCTACACGATTACATCAAAACTTGTAGACGAATGTCTGGCAGTGCAAAGTATCCTATGTGCCATAAAAAGGCTATTACAGCGATAGATCCCTGGACAAGAAGGTCACTATGGCAAAGAAAAGGTGGAACTGGCTTGCAGAACAGCTCACAGCTTCGGAATTCTATGGTGCAGAACCCTTTTTCGAGCTAACCAAGGCACATATGAGGGAGATCATAAGCGAATGGAAAAACAAATAATTCAGGCGGCGGGATTTAGCAAAGGCAGGCTAAATTGGTTTTTAATTCCATCAGAACGAACATCACATAGATTCATTAATTTAAGAAGAGAGAAACAACGCATATCCATTGGATACCACATGGGACACTGCTCTATTTGCTATCATCTATACAAAATTGATCTAGCCGAACACATTTATGTTGCTTTTGTTAACCTGATAACGAAACACCGGTGCACATACTCTAGGTGAGGTTATTGCGCTCGCACGGAAGAGGCTATCACGTCAAATGGGCAACCCCTTTCATATGACACTTCAAACATATTGTAGCGCAAAATTAATATTTGAACTGTTGGCAACCTTTTTGTAAAAATTATAATAAATTACTCAGTTTCAGGCCAAGCCTTTTCATATGACACCTGAAATTTAAAAATCAAACAAACTATACCGGCAAATTAGATTTTTAAACAAGTGGCAACCCTTTTTGTAAAAATTATAATAAATTACTGGTTTTCAGGCCAAGCCCTTTCATACGACACTTCAAATTTAAAAATTAAACAAACCGTAGAGTAAAAATAAATTTTTGAACATGTGGCAACCCTTTTTAAACGGTTTTATTTAGCTCACCCCGTTTGTTTTATTTATTATTAGCGTATCTCTATATATATATAAATGTTACTAACCTCATTAGATGAGAACGGCTGGGCCGATTTCTGTAAAATTGTTTGCCAGTTGTTCGTATTCGCGAGGAGAAGATTCCTACGGAAGAAAATTTTGGAAAAACCCTCTGGAAAAGTCCGAAATTGGTAAAATCCGTGTGTATGTGTGTCCTTTATAGGCTCCCAAGGCAATCAACCGATCTTTATGAAATTTTCACATCAGATTCATGTGGTGTTAACGCACATAATAGGGTATACAGAATTTCGAAAAAGTGGGAGCTTCCCGGAATACAGGCCTAAATGTGGATCCAGATCGACCCAGCAAGTCTTCGAGAAATATTGGTATCAAATGAAAGGTGTTGAACAGGCCTCCAACATAAAGTTATTTTCATTGCGATGCCTAGGCCGGGTCCCCAAAACGTGGGACCGAGTGACTCTGGAAAGTTTTTGAGCGATATTGGTATCAAATGAAAGCTGCTAAGGAGGACTTCAACAAAGAGCTCTTTAAATAGTGAGGCCTAGGCCGGGTTCCAAGGCGTTGAGCAGGGCTTCCACATATAGCTACTTTCATTGTGATTTCTAGGGCTGTTTCCTATATATGGCTAAAGCAGTGGGCCCGGATGGTGATGGACGGTCCCGGTTAGGTAAAGGTAGATAGGGATAGGAATAGGGATAGAGATAAAGATAGAGATAGAGATAGAGAGATAGAGATAGAGATAGAGATAGAGATAGAGATAGAGATAGAGATAGAGATAGAGATAGAGATAGAGATAGAGATAGAGATAGAGATAGAGATAGAGATAGAGATAGAGACAGAGATGGAGATAGAGACAGAGATAGAGATAGAGACAGAGATAGAGATAGAGACAGAGATAGAGATAGAGACAGAGATAGAGATAGAGATAGAGATAGAGATAGAGATAGAGATAGAGATAGAGATAGAGATAGAGATAGAGATAGAGATAGAGATAGAGATAGAGATAGAGATAGAGATAGAGATAGAGATAGAGATAGAGATAGAGATAGAGATAGAGATAGAGAGAGATAGAGATTGAGATTAAGATTGAGTTTGAGATGAGCTTGAGCTTGAGCTTGAGCTTGAGATTGAGATTGAGATTGAAATTGAGTTTGAGATTGAAATAGAGATAGGGATTGAGACAGAAATAGCGATCGGTGGAAGTAGGTTTGTCGCGGCGAATATAACTATAACTTTTATTCAGAGAATAGATAATTTTTTATTATTCGCAGTCATTAAGATGGACTCAAAGATAATGGTTAGCAATACGGTAATCAAAGACTTTTCTTTAGGCTTCATAGGAATAAATTTTAGCTAGTTATATATAAAGATATTCTAAAGAGCTTAATTGCGTTATAATAAGGCTTATATAAGGTAAGTATTATAAACGGACGTTTTTTGTTTAGCTATACAGTTCACATTTTTTGGGCAAATTTCGTTACTATCCATATATGGGAAGGAGACAAGCGTGCGACATTTGCTCATAAAACTAAATCCCTCTCTTCCAACTAGCGCCATAACTTATAATCACCTTACTTAATCACATTCCTTAGACCACTTTTTGGAGGGCGTTTATTGAGTACATAAATCAATTGTCAGCTTATAACAAAATTTCCTTCGCGATAATTTACATAAAAATGGCGGACCCGACAAGTTGGTCTGCGGTTTGTTTTTTTTTCGCTTGTGTTTGATTACGCAAATTAATTTAGATACATACCTTAGAATGGAATCAATAGCCGCAACAGCGAGTGTAGGTAATTACAAATTTACTCATAAATATGCATTTTCCGTATAAATTAATATGATGTCTGTTGTTGTTGTCTTTGCTATTTTTTTTTTTGGTTTTGTTGCACGTTGTCTAAAGCAATAAATTTCAGATTTTCTGCAACCTGAAAATGATGTCGGTTTGTTGTTGCTGATTTTAGTTTTGGTTTTTGTTGTGGTTGTGGTTGTCAACTCAATATATGATTTGGTTGTTATTCTTGTTGCTGCGACTTGCAACACCGACAGACAATAATTAAAATGCACACTGTGATTAACAGCTTTTGCTTGGTTTTTTTGTTCTTCTTTTTTTATATTAATCACAAATAATATTTTTTCTCACTTTTTCGTTGAACACACGCAACTATATTCTACACGTAGGCACATACATATATCTACATACATATCCATGTACATAACAGCTAACAAAAAATAAAATGTGGCACGTTTTTTTTTCTTCTTTTTTTTCTGAAATCCACTCAACACTTCACCTGCTGGTTATCAGTCGCGCAGTTGCTTGTTGTGTTGCTGTTGTCATGTGCATACATACGTACAACAACAAGTTGGCGTTGCGGTGCATGTGGCAAGAAACAACATAAACATATCACGTGGAAGCCAAACACAGAGCAGGAGAAGGAGAGGGAAAAGGGAATGCAAAAGTCGCAAAACAAGCAAATTCAGTGCGAAAGTCTAAAAATAAAACCCGACCGATATGACGAAATGGGAATTGGGAGTGGCATGCAGTCAGTTATGCCTGTATGTAGGTAGGCATGCAAGTTAGTGGCAACATAAAGAGCTGCTGTAGCAACAACAACTCGATTTGCAGTTATTTCTTATTTCTTGAGGAGCTTACAAATTTTTTTGCTTCCTTTTTTCAGCGCCCAAGACAGAATTGCTCAATGCTAAACGAGTTAAACTTGATTGGACTTTTTTTGCTACATCAAAATTGAACGGGGAACGACGACGACAACTTGGTGATTGGTGGCAAGCAAAGTTAAAAGTTAATTTGCTGTTGAGTGTTTTGTTTTTTTTTTCTTTGTTTAATAATGTAAGTGATGATATTAGTAATTGTCACTTATTTCTGTATGGCTTTGATTGACGTAAAATTCTCTATTTCATATACTAGAGATGCCCATGGTATAAAAAATACAGGTATGTGCATTGTCATTTTGACGCTGTCTTTTTGATTAAAAAGCAGATTTTTGAAGTTTGATCTTATGTCAGTTTTGGAGTATAGCGATGCCAGACTTTTATTTTTTGAATGCGTAGATTTTTGTTTGAAAGTTTGGGTATTTCAGGAATCAAAGGACAGAAAGAGAAAGGGCACTAGTGAGCAGATTTATGGAACTTCCGGTAGCTCCTCTTCTCTCACTCCACAAATCTTCATACACTCTCCGTGAATAAAGGGTATCGTCGGAAATTGGAAAAATTTTATATCACCGTCTTTGCAGCCATATTTGGTATTATTGCACCGCAGAAATAAGCAACTCATATTGTTAAAATCTAGGGTACATATTTTTTTGTAATTGGATATATAGACTGAAATGCTGTATGGTGGTGTACATACATATCGTCGTTTAAAGTGCAAATCCGCGTGACATTTTTGCCAAAAATGAGATTTCACCAAAAATACATTCCTGGCGTCCGTCCCCATCCATTCATGCAACAATTTTGAGATTCACACAACGCAATTCCAAATAATGACACAGTTTCAAAACCGCCTTTTTAAGGAAATTTTTCGAACCAATACCGCGAATAATAGGTGTTATTGCTTTATAACTGTACTGTAATGTACTAAAGTTGATTATACTTTCATAAACACGAAATGGATTATAACTTTGCTTTATTGAAGAAAAGTTTTTCGTACGCCTGCAAAACCGCCTATACGTCACTATTGAACAAAATAAAAGACGCAAAACCGCTTTTAAATACATAAGTAAGCCAATAACTGCACATTTAACTGTTTTTCGCCAAAATTATATTTGGATTAAGAATATAATCCAAAAATCTACCTTGGTTTGGATGTGGGTTTGCAAAATTCCGAACCGTTTTGAATTAAAACAGTTTTTACTGTCTCCTGTAAAATTTGGGTGGTAGCGGATACGCGGTATTGCACTTTATGCGACGATATGGAGTTATAATAGATCAATCTCCAAACTATATACCAGAGTGATCACAAAGCCTAAATTAAAAGTGATCGTAACTACTAAATTAAATCAAAAACTCACCGAGAATACCGAAAAGGGGCTACTTTGTAGTACGGCCTAACTGATATTCCGCGAAGTAAAAATCCGAAATGAATCTTTTATGAATCACTGATGAAATTCATCTATGACTGAGGAGGCATCAGTGAGCACTTTCAAATAAAGACTGCTGAATTTTTCATATATATGGTTTGCTTTTTTCAAAAAAAAAAAAATTAATAATAATAAAAATTGTACTCAGAAGAATCATCAATGATCATTCAGCAGTGAAACAAATTTACTGCAGGATGTGTAATTTTTTCAAATTGAAAAAATTTCTTTCAATTCAAATTGAAAAAATTCGTTACTATGAATACCATGGTTACAATTTATTTTTAAAACAAAGCAGTGAAAATGCGATTAATGGAGGATTTTTATCATTGAGTATGGCAGCACGAAATGTCATAATCTGCTTAATTGTCAGGTGGTTAATATGGCGACGAAAACTTGACGCTTGTTTTACCTGGTATACTTATACCATGGAGATGCCAATACCGACAGCCTAATACTGTGTTCAGACATGAGCCTTATATACCACTAGCAAATACCCGTCCTGCCTGGCTGCGACAAATCATACTCTGTCATCGCCTATCAATCTCTCTACCACTCTTCATCTCCCGTTCTCTCTATCTCTACCTCACTCTATACTACTCTATTTCTGTCTCCTCCTCTCCCGTTCCCAACCAAAAGACATTCCGCGGCCATCCGATTCACATAACGGTCTATATCATTTGAATCGATTTTGATATCTCGAGAACCGATTGAGATATCCACATAGCATGACCTACATATATATATGGAAACCCTGATCGGCTCCTTTAATTTGATATCAATATTGCTCAAAATTATTTTACGGCAATTTCGGTCCCAGTTTGGCCTCTATCTGGAGAACCGACTTGAAAGTTGGTATGGAGGTAGCTCTCTATTGAAGCTCTGATTGAAACCTATAATTTGATACCAATATTTCTCAATAATATTTCGAGGCCATCTGGGTCCATATATTGGCCTATATATTTGGATAGTCGTTGAGATGCCGAAATTAAATATTATCTAATATCTGTAGCGAGTTAATTTTTTGCAACCGCGTTCTTCATAACAGAATCGGTTAATAAATACGAATTTCGCAAATATAGCTACTACAGCGCCATCTAACGGGAAAAATATAGCATATTTCGAGGGGAATTACTTGTCTAACACTCCGAGCAGCGAACTTTATTGATAAACTTTAACTATTTCATTTTAAATTTTAAAGATCAGAACTCAATTCCTCTTGCAAATTATGGCGTGTTCTTTATTGAGAAAAAATGTTGCGCTTTAATATCTCAATCATCGTATATAACATAACCTGACTTTCTATAAATTAGCTGAATTTGTAGATAATGGTGTCCTCTTACTTAGTTAGAGGTCAATATTCGGTGAGATAACTAAACAAGCTTACAAGATGGCTAAGAAAATCAACCAGAGCAACATTATTTCGAGAAAAGAAAAGAGAATTAGACGACTCCTACCCACTTTATAGTTCTAAGGGCTAATTGTTTTATATTCTCTCAAATAGTTCAGGTTATTTGTAAAAAAATTTATGTTTTTAACCTCAAGAGGGTGCTTTCGTAACTTTCGATCCTAAAAATCGCTTGGCTTCTTTAAACGTCAAAGAAAAAAGAACATAATTCAGACCATTTCTCAAAGCCTACAACTAGTATCCAGTCCCGGCCTAAAAAAATTACTTTTATGGCAGTAGCGAACAATCCCTAAGACTCTAATCTATTATAACCAAAACAAACTTGACAAGGACTGACGGAAATTTTATTAGGATTACGATAAAATGTCGGAAAATCAAACAACAAAAAAGACTGCTCAGTCCTAACTTCTCAATTGGGGAATGTACCTATACCCATGAGTATAAGCCTGCACATGGAAACCATAATCAAAGTAGACCTTCCTTAAATGCGTTTTTGTCAAAAAAATATGGTACTAAGTGGAATGTTTCTGAAGTTTTGCTCAGAATTGTAAAGAAAATGTCCTGGGTTTTCAAACTGTGAATGCTAGTAGAACATTGTTCAGCTTCTCATGATATTATTTAATATTTTCAAACACACCTGCTCTTGAGTTGGCTGGCAAACAATGAGCTACAAAATTAAAAGCCTAAAACCCTAAAAAGCCTAAAAAGCCATAAAGCCCACAAAACTAAAAAGCTATAAAATTCAAGCCGGTCGAACACATTTAATAAACAAAAATGCTAATGCAAAACACAAATATCCTTTTTGTCTGACCTCAATGTATTAAAATAAAAGAAGATAGTCAAAAACAAAAACGCTATACCTTTTTACCCTTGCCATGATGATAATTGAGAAAATGTAAATATTTCTAAATACACATACATATCCGTCTATACATACATACACATCTTACTGTAATTATAAATATTTCTCTTGCATGTCAAAGCTCAAATGTCAAAGTATCATCTGTCGATTCACCTGACTGCTCTAAGAAGATGTTGAAAAATTATCCATTTAACTTTACAAATATTTATTAGACATAGACAAGTTGTTGTTGTAGTTGTAGTTATTGTTCTTTACTTGCAATTGCTTGAAGATGAAAATTATTAGTTGGCAACAGCAATAGCAAAACAAAGTAATGACCTATGAACTGCAACCCCATGATAACCAAGCAATCAGTGTAGGCTGAGCATCTCGTTGAGTTGGTTGTTCGACTTGTGTGTTGTTCAAAGTTGCTAAAGTTTAATTGAAGACTCTAGAATAGTAATGGGCGAGTCCCGGATGTTTAATTTGATTTTTCAAACATCTCAAATGCTCTGGAAGATTTTTATTCGTAAACGAGTTCGGTCGCGAAAAGTCGGCAATCGAAGCAATCGCTGAAACATCTTGGACACGCCCGCGATTTCTCTCGCTTTCAAAGCAATCTCTAAAACATCTCGAACTCGCCCATCACTATTTGAAACTCGGAAAAATCGCAAGAACAGCTCGATCGTGTAGTGGAGTAGCGAGCCAACTTTTGACTCGATTGTGATTTTGCAGCGCTGGAGATTCTCTCGTTTGTCCAAACATCTCGAACTCGCCCAGCACGCACGAAAACAGATTATATCTGTACTATAACGGTCTTCGATACAAACTATGAGATTGTCTTTCCATCTAAGAAGGACTGGGGAGATGGTAAACTCGCTTAGAGATTCGATGTTTCAGTTTTTACGGACTTGTCAAATATGGAATGCGGAGTGGGAGCGGATATCTTCGCAACTCAGCCGAACACTTCCATAACAATTAGGCTCCCGGACACCGCGAGCGCTTTTCAATCCGAAGTTTTCGTCATACAGGAGGCCTGCAAGGCTCTACTTGGAAAGGAAAGTGCCGGTGCCAGAAACAGGTTAAGCATTTTCTCGGATAGTCAAGCTGCTTTCAGGGCTCTGGGATCTTGCAACAGTATCATCAAGCCCAATCAGGTAGTATAGAGTGGGTCATGGATATAGCGTATTCCTTATCCGGCAGCCGGGGCACCGCGATATTCAGGGAAACGAAATGACAAGCCAGGAAAAGCTCGGTTCTTGGTATCGCAGGGGCGGAGGAGGTTCTTTCGCCCCTGGGTGTCATCAAGGGCCGAATATCTCGGCACTGGTTCGTGGAGGCTAAAAACAGATGGAGACGGTTGCAGGCTATATACAATTATGTGGCCTTCATACAATGATATGCGATCCTCTGTCATTCTAAAGATGGAAATTCCTCCTTTCCTCTTAACCCTTCGAAATGTGTTATTTTTCTATAGAAATGCAAATTTACGTGCCTCGGAAACACTTGTATGCCAACACAAAAGAGATTACTCACGTCACAACACGATTCTTTGATTGGAAAAAATTGATTTGTTATTGTTATTTTTACCAGAATTGGTTTTTCGTTTTTGCGCAGTGGCGTGTACGTATGTAATGTCTGCAAAAGTTACTCGCGGCTTGATGAAAGGCGAAAGTGTGTACCGACTCACTCAACAAGCGTTTATGAAATCGTTACAATGCTAAAAACTAAATGTTCCGATGAAATTAAAAAAAAATCGTCGTTGTTGTAAAACAATCGCAAAAATTGTCGGACAAAAGCAGACCTGTTAAATTCCGATTAGGATTAGTAATCAATTAAATTGTTTTGTTTTTTAATTGGTAATCATTATTTTAATTCTTTTGCTGAAAAAAAGTAATTTTAATGATTACCATTAAAAAAAATCAAAAAAAATCAAAAAAAATCAAAAATAATCATAAAAAATCAAAAATAATCAAAAATAATCAAAATAATTTTTTTTGATTGTTTTTGATTATTTTTGATATTTTATGATTATTTTTGATTTTTTTTGATTTTTTATGATTTTTTTTTGATTTTTTTTTTATTTTGTTTGATTTTTTTCAATATTGTTGTAAAGAAATTTGGATACGCATGCACATAAGTATTCAGGTAGGCATGTATGTTTGGTCAGAGAGGCATAAAGTTTGTTTGTACAAATGTATGTGAACGCATATTAAAGTACGTAACCCTGCAGTAAATATGGGGACAGGTGTATCCAAGTCATTGTGTATTCTACAGCGACAACTGCACTAATTAAAATGTCGACAAATTTAGAAGTACAAAATTTGTATAGATCTTGGCTCGTTCGAAGTTTTTCGTACTAGATACGGATACAAACCCTTCCTACACCTGGGGAAGATTCATTTCTAGGTTCAGTATAAGGACAGGGAAGAGCGAATAAAGAATTCTGATTATGACAGAGATTATCTTTACGTAAATCTATTTGCAACATAGCAAATCGTCTACTGCTTTATTATGTAGTAGGCATGCGAAGACGAATACAAATTCCCAAATAATCCTATTTGAGGAACAATGTCGGAACGTAAGTACGTAATATTTCTGCCTTTTAAAAGAATACAATAGGGCAATAACTAGGGCTGAAACGGTATGGCGTATGATGAACAATAAATACAACTTATATGAAATTAAGAATTTTTCCTTTTTTGAAAAAATTGATGAAGTGTGAAACAGACAAAGGAAATACAACTGTGCTAATGGAGGAAGAGGAATACACCGCAAAAACAGGTCAACTAATCAAAGAAATGGGCTGCGGAGTGATGAGAAAAGATCCAACGGAAGAATACCAAATGGCAATAAAGCGTGCAATAAAACAAGCGAAAAATATAAGAGACAGCAAAGTAGCCTACACTTTCACAGCAATGAATCCATCTGCCCCATCACTGATCGCACTACCTAAAATCCACAAAACAGGAACACCTATGCGACCAATAGTAAACCATAAATCGGCACCAGGATATAGACTTTCAAAACATCTAAATATGCTACTAGCAATCAAAAACACAACGGAACTAGTCAACAAACTGAGAATTCTGAACGTACCCAAGGACTCAAAACAGGTATCACTTTACGTGAAGGATCTATACCCCTCGATACCAAAGACAGAAATACTAAAAGCTCTAACTAAAATACTGACAGAGAAAACGAACAAAGACATTGCAACAGAGATCGTAAATACGCTGAAAATAACCCTGGACCAGAATTATTTCAAATTTGGCAATAAAATGTACAGACAAACTCACGGAAAATGCAGAAGGAGGCATGACAGATCCACCAAAATATAACCGCTATGATGAGGATCATGAGCTGAGTCGTTTGTATAAACGCAAACTAATCCCTCATTTTTTTGAGATATCTACTTGAAATTTGGTACTTGGGTGACTTCTTAAGAGAAATTGGACCACTATAACATATAGGTCCCATACAACGGATTGTTCAGATATAGACATTTTGGACTATAATATCTCCATAAATAACACACATAATTCACCGCATAAATTAATGAAACTGAGACTATGTATCGCTTCTTTTCCTCATTCATGAATGTCATAAAGTCTCGATACAGTCGAAGACAGCGCAATATTACTTGCTTTTCATTGTATAACTACGAGAAATTCTGTATTAAAGCCCAATTTATGAGTTAGTACAACAGCGAATGTTACACTAAAATGTTTTATTTGGCCACTTTAAACAATTTTTCATAAAGACAAATAATTAGATATAAACGTGCATCGTGCCATGTACGGTCAATGACAAATTAACAATAATTCCAAGCTTGTAAGATATGTATAAATGTGTATGCCTCTCTGCACAAATATACGAGGAGGAAGCATACAGAGCCTTTATCCTGTTAGTGTGGGACTTTAACCGCACTACACCACCTACGCTCATCGTATCGAATCCCCCGGTACTACCATCAAGCTACCGTCGGGAGTCTGCCTTAAAAGGCTATATACATACCTGCATACGTACAAATGTGCATATTTCTTTAAACCATATTGATAAAAATTAAAAAAAAATCAAAAAAATCAAAAAAAAATCAAAAAAAAATCATAAAAAATCAAAAAAAAAACAAAAAAAATTATAAATAATCAAAAATAATCAAAAACAATCAAAATAATTTTTTTTGATTATTTTTGATTATTTTTGATTTTTTATGATTATTTTTCTTTTTTTTTTGATTTTTTATGATTTTTTTTTTGATTTTTTTAATGGTAATTACAAAATAATCATTAAAATTTGAAAACGATGGGTAATCAATCATTAAATGGACAGTTGAAAAAATAATCAATCAAGCCGGTAATCATTACGATTAATACTCATTATTTAACATGTTTGGACAAAAGTGACTGACAGTCATGTACTAACTCCCTCACTCACACCTTTTTTTATTCACCGACACGCTGTCCGCAGAAAAAACACACACCGAAAAAAGTTTTTAGCCCATCAAGTAAACGTGAATTCACACATACCGAGTTTGAGTTTTTCTCACTTGTAATAAACGATTTTTACAAAAATTTGCGCGAATCACTTTTACAAAAATAAATTTTTGTTCTCCAGTCAACAAGACGAACGCAATCCAACTGATTTGTAGCGAAGTAAAATTTTGCAAACGTTGCGTCAGAAGTCGATGATGGTGAGGTGGTTCAATGGCTGAGCTTTTGCTATGCTTTTTGGTTGTTGTTATTGTTTTTTTGCTTTTTTCGTTTGTTGCCACTTGCTTGTACATATTTGTTGTTGCAACAACTTGGCGTTGGTTGCATGCGGTTTTACAGTTACTAAAAACCGGCAAGAAATATATACATATAGATAAATGTAACAGCACAAGCAAACCAACAACAATAAGAACGCTTTTGTAGTACATAAACCCTGATACCAACACGACGAAACACGAAAATGTGTATGAGTATATGGAAACCGCGTAGAATATAACATTATATACCACGTAGTAGGTTTTTTTATTTAGTGATCCAGTAAATTTTGTTTAAAATTTTCAAAAAAGTGGAAACCCTTACAAAAATATTTCTAGCGATCAATCTTCTTAAACTTCTTTATTTTGACACCCATATTGTAATATTTAATAAATTTTTTACACATTATTTTGAGCTAAACAATTTTAAACAGGTGGCAACACTAAAAAAAAATGTTGTTTCGCAATAAGAGTGCTATCAATAAAAAAACGATATGACATAATACTTGCATTTTATTAATTTACTTAATCGAATTCTTTAAGAAGGTGGCAACACCAACAAAAATATTTCCAGCTATCAGTTTTTTAAACTAATTTACTTTGATATCCATATTGCAATAATAATAATATAATAATAATACAATGGCGCTATTATAAATCTGAGGAGTTTTATGTCCGAGCTTCTCTCCCAATTCGAGGTGTGCTCCTTTTTGTTTTTCCTACTAATTGGGTGGACCTACAGTTTTATGCCGGCTCCGAACGGCGAATGCATTTTTTGTGAGAAGCTTTTTCATGGCAGAAATACTCTTGGAGGGTATGCCGCCCACTGCCGAGAGGTGACCGCTGCTCTTAAAAAACCCCATAATTGGATTTTTACTAATTAGAAAAATTGTTTTGGTGTTTTGCTCGGACTGTGGTTTGAACCCGAGACCTCTGGCATAGCAGGTGAGCGCTCTACCCACTGTACCACAGCGGTCACATATTGCAATACCTAACTAATAAAACAAATTTAGAGCATAAAATTTTAAACAGGTGGCAACCCTCAAAAAAAATTTTGTTTCGCAACGAGAGTTCCTACATAAAAAATACACGGTATGCACAAATACTTTTATGTTATTAATTTACCTAATCGAAATTTCTTTAAGAAAGTGGCAACCCTTAAAATAATATTTCCATCGAAGAGATTTCTTAAACTCCTTTAATTTGATACCTACATATGTATATTTTAATATTTAAATGATTTGTTTTAATTTTTTTAGCAAAAAAATTTTAAACAGGTGGCAACTCTCAAAAAAGCTTTGCTCCGCAATGAGCATTTTTACGTCTTTTCGAAAAATACACGATATGCTATAATATTTTTATTTTATTTACTTAATTAATGGGAAACTTTTAACGAGGTGGCAACTCCTTTTTTTTTTGTTGCTAAATAGTAATCTGACATTATGGGAAACAATCCGAAAAATTTTTGTTTGGCAATGAGGGTTCCTACGTAAAAAATACCATAATTTTTTTTTTATAAATTTACCTAATCCAAATTTTTTAAGCGGGTGGCAACCCTGACAAAAATGTTATCGGCGATCAGCCTCTTAAGCTCCTTTAATTTGTTACACATATTGTAATATTTAATTAATTAGAAAAAAGATTTTTGAGCCAAAGAATTTTAAATACATAGGTGGCAACCCTCAAAAAAAAAATTTCCCCAATGAGAGTTCTTACATAAAGAATTGCTACACAATACGCAACAATACATACTTTTATTTGGTTAATTAACCTAATACAGGTTTTTTAGCAAGGTGGCAACCCTATTTTTTATTAAATTTTTTTTTTTTTTTTTTTTTCAAAATATAATTTTGGCATTATAGGAAACAATCTAAAAAGAGTATATTTTAAATCAGTTACGCCGTTCTCACTTTTCACCGATTTTGCCATTACAATTTAAATTGACGCATGGCACTACCGGGTATAAATTCTTCTTGAGTGTGTTTCAAACACTACAATAGCCAACAACAATGCGAAAAAAGAAAAATATTTCGAATGAAAACAAAGAAGAAATAGGCAATAATCGGAGAGCTTCTGCTGTGACGCTCACACACAAAGTCGTTGTAGCTATACCACAACAACAACAAAAACAGCAACAACAACAACAACAACAACAATAAAGTTATATATTTGCGTTTAACAAATATGAAAGTCTCTAATGCAAACGGTAAAATATACAGTTACAGTCGTTGCAGAAATCAACTAGCGAGAAGAGATCTCATTCGAGGGTAACACACAAACACATACACAGAGAAACGGCAGACTCAAAGCTTGCGCTTATATATTAATTGTCTTTCTTTCTGTTTTTCTGCCCTTTTTTGGCCAACTTGTTTTTTTGTTGCAACAACCAATATGACAACACAAAAGTTACTTGCAACAACGACAACAACAATAATAACAAAAACAACAATAATAACAAAACCAAAAAGAATAACAAAGGCAACAACAAACAAATAGCTGCAACAATAAGAATCGTCATTAGCTGCTAGCTTGTTCAGCGTCTGGCGTGCTCTGACTGCTCTTACTCTTAACTGTTCACTGGTTCACTATTCCTACCTCAACAGCAAATCCAGTAAGCAAAAAGGCAAACAACGACGACAACAAACAAAGCAATCCAACTAAAACCGGCATAAGTCGCCTTACATTCGCCCCCCTTCGCGCCCTTTGCAGGCGAGTACGGCCAAATGAGGAGGCCAAAAGCCTGTTTGCTGTCATGCGGCATATGCAAGCCGCCATCAAAGTCAGTTCACAGTGTTGGTATGTTTGTTCCCGTATTTTGTTTTTTTTTTTTTTTTAATTTTTTTTCTCGGCTGGAAACCGGCGCGACGCAAGAGACGAGAGTGATAATAGCTACATATGTATATACAAGTGTATGTTTGAATATTTAAACGAATCCGAATTGTGCTTTGTTGCTATGAGAAAAATTTGGGTTGCAAAAAAAAAAGGGAAATAAAAAACATTGAAAAAAGAAGAAAAAATAAATTAAAATAAATTAACATTAAATTAAAGAAATTTTAAGCAAGATTATTCGAGTTCTATTCATGATACATTCTAAAATCACAACCAAGAATTATACAGTCCGCATTCCACAGCACCTTCTGGCTCTCCGAGTGCAACCCTCGTTCGAACTGTATGTACATAAGTAGATATGTATGTATGTGCGAGTAAACCCAACTTAGTTTTCATTCTTTGCGTACCTATCGTCAGTAAAGCCCCACGTAAGAGTCAGGAGTGCTCGAAAAAATATCCTCCAAAACATACACACCTTATATGAGGATTATTTAAGATGAGTGGCATAAGGTTTATAAAATAATTCCTGAAATTTCAAAGGTACATCAGTAGTTTTAAAAAGCCTTGTAATAAGGCTTTTTTCCTGCGTTGATATCGTCAGTCCTTAAGCAATTCTCTCTCTCTCTCTCTCTCTCTCTCTCTCTCTCTCTCTCTCTCTGAGGAGAAGCCTTATTTTTGAGGCTTATTCGCCATGGAAAATAAGTTTACTTAATGTCTTATAATAAGGAATTTTATGGAGTTTAATTACCTTATAATAAGGCTTCTATAAAGGATCGCGGTGACCTTGAATTGCTGGCAAACATACATAAGTGACTAAAAAGCCAGGTGGAAGAGCGAAAGTTTCGAGCCGAGGCCAATAAATGCTGAAATAATAGCCATGCTGGGGTGTTTAACGTCCAGATTATATGTACTTAGGTTATGGAGGGACCGCTGTAGTGCAGTGGGTAGAGTCTCGGGTTGAAATCCCAGTGCGAACAAAACACCAAAATAATTTTTCTAATTAGTAAAAATCCAATTATTGGGTTTTTTAAGAGCAGTGGTCAAATCTCGGCAGTGGGCGGCATACCCTCCGTGTGTATTTCTTCCATGAAAAAGCTTCTCACAAAAAAAAATGCCGGCATAAAACTGTAGGTCCACCCAATTAGTAGGAAAAACAAAAGGAGCACACCTCGAATTGGGAGAGAAGCTCGGCCATAAAACTCGCCAGAGTTATAATAGCGCTATTGTCTCTCTTATTTCTACTTCTCACCGATAAAACGGGAACTGCGAAAGTACCGAAAACACCAAGTAGCCGTATTCCCAAATGTAGAGAAGAGTTTCACCATCCGACTACGACCATCTCGGGCTAAAAACACAAAGCCTTATTTTTTAAGCTCTCATAAACACAGATTAGATAAAAGACAATGAAATGCTGGGCCAAAAAGGCTAAAAAAATTAAAAAATATCAAAATAGTAAGAAGAAGAAAAGTAAAGCAGACCTTAAGATAAATCAAATGCCGCCGACTTCATGATTTACGAAAGCATAACATAGATAGATATGTCATTAGGAGGTAAAAGGATTTTCGCAAATGAAATGTTACAAAAGAAAGTGAAACAAGATTCAAAGGAAAACAAAGAAAAACAACAAAACATTAAAGAAAAAAGGAGTCAAAGTTTAACGAAAGGAATAAGAAAGCAAAAAATAAAAGAATTAGGTAACAAAAATATAGCACAAAACTGCACAGAAGAAATTGCAGATGCAACAAATTCAAAGCAGCAAGAGTAGGTGATAACAACAACAGTGTAAACAAACACGCAAACAACAAGCAAAGACCTACAAAAAACAAGAAACAAAACAACCAAAAATGCAAACTCATATCGACGACGCGCAACTGATGATGAGCGAGTCAGATTATGTAAAGGCAGATATGTGTGCAGCTACAGCGAAAATGAATAAAGTAAAGCAAAGAAAGCATAACAACAAAAAGTAGAAAACAAAACAGACTTCAAACAACATGTGTGTGCATATGGATTAAGCAACAAGAAAACGGGAGTAAAGGCAAAAAACGAAAGGATTTCAAATTAGTGCAAATAACAACTGAAGAAGAGGTGAAAAAAAGAAGCAAAAAGAAAGTGGGTTGTGCAACGTGTAAAAGAAAACAACCAAAATGCCAGCGAAGGCCGTTGAGAGGCTGTTTTTTTTTTTTTTGCTTTTAACATACTCGTGCCTACAATATACAGTGGCAGTCAAACAGTTTTAATGGATTTGGAAACAAGGTGGCCAAACAAATAAGAGAACCGGTTGGCGTACTATTGTTGTCGATTTTAAGCCATATATGTACTTATGTAAAAATAGATATGCATGAGTGTGTTTAGGTCTTTTGCTTCAAGAGATTCGATGGTATATTAAGATGTGAACTGTTGAACAGCCACTGTAATAGCAGATTTACATTAATTTTAAAGCTAATGCGCTGATTTCGTCGGTTTCGTAACTATTTAACTACTTTTTCATTTGATTCCTATCGCAATAAACCAAAAAAAAATCACTAAAAAATCCCTAAAAAGTGGTCTAATGAGTTTGATCAAATAAGGCGGGTGGGCATAATATGAATTATGCAACTAAACAAAAAATGCCTAATGCTTTATATAAGCCTTTTTATAAGGTAATTAAACTGCACGTAAGCCCTTATTATCAGGCACTATCTGAGCTCTATTTACCATGGTAAGACTCAGGGTTTAGGTTTCCTATCAGAGAGACAGAGAGAGAACTCCTTATAGCTCGATGAGATAAACATATCAAAATAAGCCTTATTATAAGGCGAATAAGCCTTAGGTTTGATCACAAAGAGAGAAATATAGAGCATTCCTTATGGTCTGGTGACATTAACATAGGAAAATATGCCATATTGTAAGGCTTTGTTCATACAACTGATGCCACTTAGAAATTTAAAGCATTATTTTTTAAGCCTAATGATAATATTTTGAATAAGACTAAAAAAAGGCGTAAATTTTTTGGAGGATATGTGCATATGCAAATATAAGTATTCGCTAAAAGGATAACGTATATAACATGTCCTTAACAAAATATACCCAAAGACTAATGCGACCACGAAGAGCGTTATAATGGCTTGGGTTTTGTGGCCTTCCTCCGATTGCTTTCAACGTGACAAAACAAAAGGCGCATGAACATGAAAAAAGCCTTTTTCAGTGAGATTTGAAAGCGAAATGTGCAAGTTGAAAGCCTATGAATTCCAAAATACACGTGGTTGTATGCATGTGCTTTAAAAAGGATGGCGGCAGGTGCACGTGTTTGTGAAATTTCGCTTGACATTTTTACGAAAAATTCAACGTAACCGCTAATGAAATTGAAATTCGTTTGTTTTCGTTCTGCTTTTTATTTTGTCGTCGGCTTAGTCAGTGAAACTGCTGACAAATTAAATATTGTTTTTATTTATTATTGCAAAATGATGGTGAAGCATTGCAAACAAATTAAAATTGTTTTGGCAAGCAACAACAACAAGAAATTTTTAGAGCATAATACTACCAATTAAGAGTGGTGGTTTTGTAAAAAGTATGACCGAATTTAAATTTAATGAATGAAAGTATAAAAAGGTTTCTATTTTAGATCATTACGGTTCAAAAAGGTAAAATTTGAAGGTAAAAAAAAATATTTTGAAAAAGGGTTGCCATCTAAATATATGTACATACATATGTATGTACATCGGCGCTGTCGATGGGCCGAGCTTGTGGAGGGAGTAGGTACATTAAATTGATATTACGAAATAGGGTTGCCAGATTTAATGGTGAGTTTTACGCAACCATTGACATACTCGTAGTTCGGCGGCCCAGAAAATATTTCTATAGACACGTGTTGAACGATAGTGAAGATGACACATCGCCGAAACCGGTTTTTAACCAAAATCAAATGTGACAAGGGATTACGGAAATTCGTTCCACAATACATCATTATGTAAGTACTTAGGTAAAATCCTTAAAAAATGCAATACTATAACTTCGGCACTTACCTTAAGACTTTTATAAGCAATTCTGGAATTTTCTACTCAAAATTTTAAATATTGAACACAATTAATGTTTTAGCTTACCTGAAACGAGAAGAAAATTTACACATTATTAAGGAATATAACAGAGTTCTAGCAAAAAAAATTCTCTACCGCTACAACAATAAAAGTATAATTTAATCGTTCTCAAATATTTGTTGCTTAAAGAAAAATTTATCTTTTACATGTTTTTTGTTGATTTTTTTTCAGTCAGGGTAGAAATATGTACTCCGAACGAAAAACGATGCTGAAGATGGCACATCGCCGAAACCGGTTTATAACCAAAGTAAACCTGACAGGGGATGACGGAAATTCGTTCCATAATACAAAAGTCTATCTGCTACACGTAGACGAAGCTTCATGAAGCTCAAAACGTTGCCACACTTTACACAAAATATGATGCCGTAAAGAAATCATGCACCCATAAAATGCCAAAGTGTTTGATGACAAAACATTTTGTTGGCAATGCAATAAATTTGCAAAAGAAAAATCAAAAGAACGGAAATATGTAAAAAAAAAACCGGCTAACTGTGTAACCTAAATCAAACGCAAGTCGTCAATTTAACGCACGCACGCAAATTTTTCATATGCGTTGAACCGAAATTGACTTGCGTGCGTGTTCAGATAAAGAAATAGAAAAATACAGAAAATCAGAGAAAATCTTGTTATTTTGTGGAATATGTACCTAACAGACACGATATCAAAAGCAAGTGTCAATTTTTTTGCAAACAATCACCCACAATGCTTAATTTCAACTGTCACGCAAAACAAAAATTGGGCGTCGAATTTGCTTTTTACGCACGCCGTTCAATTTCGGTTACTCCCATACAAGTTGTATGGGCATGAGAAATTTTTGACAGTAAATTGACGGCGTGCGTTTGATTTAGGTTACACAGTAAGGCATTAAAAAGATACCAAACAGATTTTACTCATATGTTTGCCAATCTCTTTGCTGTCTTACGAAACACCGCAAAGTCACTGAAGCGTCAAAATATTGCAAAATCTCAGTTTTATTAGCTGTCAATAATATTTAAAAAAGAAAGAAAAATTTACGATGCGACGCATATCCAAATACTTAAGTACTTGTCGCATAAGCAGTGATATTAAATTTCAAAGTTGCAATCTGATGGCTGCAATACGCACGTCATGCATGTCACGCACTTGTTTTGCTCAGAAAAAAAAAAATAAAAAATAAGCCTTATTTGAGGCTTATTTCAGATTATCATAAGGCTACTGAAATAATGCATGAAATGAAGGGCTTATGATAATGTTTATTTTGCTGTGTTGATGTCATAAGGCCATTAGGAATTCTCTCCCTCTCTGTCTGAAAGGAGACCTTATTCGTCATGAGAAATAAGACTTAACTCATTCCTCATAATGACGGATTATAAGCAGCTTATATACGGGATTATAAGCAGGCGCTTTAAAGGTATGCTCTCCTCTCACCATTTCATTTGCCTGACGTTCTCTCATACACAATGCAGCAGCGTTTTCAAAGCAGAAAAGGCGTAGACAACAAAAGAACTCCTCCTTAGCCCTTTAGCTAATTTGAAAGTTAGTGACAAGCAAGCAAGCAACTCTGATGCGTAAGTGCGCATATCAAATTACAAAGGCGAGTGTGCTCGAGTTTACTGCATGTAATCCGCTCCAGCGGTAGAAGGCTTAAGGCATTACACACCAAAAAGGAAATATCAGATGCAAATTAAAGATGCTCTTGCAATACGTAATCTTTTGCAAATAAAAAAAAACCAAAAGGAGCGAAAGACAAAAGAGAGAGAAAGAGGTTTGAAGAAAAAGAACAAGTTAACGAAGATTTAATTTTTTCTTCCTTTTTTAGTTTCTACTGTTTGTTATTCGCTTTATTACATATTCTAGTTGGCAACTCTGTGTAATTGTCGAAATAAAGTTAGGTGCGTATGCTTGTCACTTGCTGTGCAGTGGTTAAAAAAGTTCTGCTTGTTTCTTCAGCAGAGTTTTTTAGAGAGAAAGAGCAGGATAGTGAAACAAAACTAAAACTTTTACAATGTACAACGTCTAACCAGACAACACGACCGCAACTTTAATGGATGTCTAAATGTTGTAAGCCGCATTGGACAAATAAACTTTTTAGTTTAGGTAGGTACATATTAGTTGAAGCGAAATGCAACGGCAACAAAAAAAACTGTATAGTAACTGCAAAAGACAATTTACATGCATACACACACACACACACATTTAGCACATAATATGTATGTGTTTACCTTTACTGCAGCCAGGTGTAGGTACAAACTATGTACTCTCTTTTAAACCTTTCTGAACTTTGACTTTAATCAGAGTTACATTGCGTTGCATTGCGTTGCTCACTTTCGATTGCCTTAACTTTGTAACCAAGAAATAAACAACAAAATTTTATTGAAAATAATATGTATTGATGTAAAGCAAGGAACCCCTTATTTACGTGTAGGTATGTCTCTTGTACTACGACTCCCTTTCCAAAATACGCAAGAGTGCACATATGATGGTTATTTGTTGCACAAACTCCTCATGCCCAGTCCAGTTCAGTTCATGCACCAATTTGCTCACTTTTGCAGCTCTTCTTTCGAGTTTTTTGGTTTTGTTGCTGACTGAAGTTTTATTGCATGTTGTTCAGGTGTTTCGGTTGTCCAGTCGCTTTTTGGTTACTGCAACAAATGTAATTGAAATGACGGCATTACCCTGAAAGGCGTTGTTGTGTAAAAGCTACTAAATTGACCGTTAGATTAAGGCCATTTAATACGTGTGCAAATGCACAAAAAATTTTTACGATTACATCGCTCTGCAACTGTCGAATTGATTTTAGAACTTTTGTGGATGCTGAAAAAAACATTTTAAATATACCTACCACTTCACAAAAGTTCCTGAAGAAGAAGAAGAAGAAGAGAGGTCCCAACTAGAAACACTCTATAATACAGCAAAAACTCTCCAACAAACACCAAGATAAGATATCGAGCATAACTCGTTAACTACCGCTTTTTTCAAATCTCTAACGTTAGAGGAAGTCTCAAGCGTACACTAAAAAAAAAATACTCAGATTATGGAAAAATAGGAATACAATTTTCTTTAAAACGTGTTTTTATTTGAAGAAAATTATACACCAAAACAATGAAATTATGTCTTTAGCGCCGAATCATTCCCACTTTTCCATATTCTTAGTAATTTGTTTTTTTTTTTTTTTCAGTGTAGAATCATAGTGTTTTCAACGCAAAACGGGACATAATTGTGCTCTTTAAAGAGATTCTAATGAGCATTTGCAAGTACTTCTAAGTGATATATGAATGTGTGCATTTTCTCATAGACATTGACTTTTGGCTCTTTCTCTAAACAGTTTCCATTCGGCTTCTAGTGTAGCTTTCTAACCACGATCTCGTGTAGAGAATACACTAGTTATCAAATGTATTCCCCCAAAGGTAAGCTGTGGTAAACGCATTCCATATAATATCGGCCTAAAAAACTACCATAAAAGGTAGAACAGTTTTAAAGGGAGTTACTTGTTTTACTTTATTTCAAATCCCTTTAATGCTTAGATCGATTGTAGAGGTGAAATATTTACGTGTAATTGCTTATTAAGTATTTCACCCGCTGTACAAGTCTTGCTACACACATAAACTCCAAAGCGTGAAAATAATAAACATTTTGAGTCAATAACAGTTTTCTGTGGTACATATATTTTTCATTCATACCCCCACTGCATCCAAGTAAGGTAGTTCCACTTAAATTGTTTCAAAATAGTAGCTTCTGCTGCATCATTAAATTCTACGAAGGCCTCACATATTTTCAGAATTTTGTTTTAAGAGCATATTAGAGCGGGTATGCTTAGCAGTGTGTGTGAATTTAACCAAAGGGTGATTCAGTTGTATGGAGAGGTGTATTTTCAAAATAAATTTTATAGGAAAGAGTCCATATTTCGTTCAAGGAAAGTTTCTAATTTGACAGATAGGAATTTGAAAGGGTGATCTGATGATATCAAGACTGAGTTCTCAAATATTACCAAAGGATAAACTACGCCATATTCATCTTTTTCACACATATTTATGTCAAAGCCATCTTTGATATCATGAAAAGGGAAACAACAAAGCAACTTTTGTTGAACCTTGTGCTGAAAAAAAATCATTATTACCCGAAACGGCTCTGCGTGTGTTTAAATGCATGTACTATTCCTGTTGGCACTGCTCAATTTGGCATTTTCCAAAGCATCAAAACAATCATGTTAAGCAAAGTTAGCGCCCAAAGGGTGGCATTGGCCCAACTTGCAAGGCATTTATGCCCCAATGATTTCGGTAATGTAGGAAGCAAAGAGAGAGCGTCACCAAAGAGTGCATACGTCAGTCAGTTAGAAAGATAAAAAGTGGCGAAGAAGAAGAAAGGGAGAAAGCGAGAGAAAAGTAGAAGTAAAGCTAAAGCTAAAACTAAAACTAAAAGAAAAGCAGAAGGCAGGCATGAACATGCATGGATTGAGGCGATGGATATGCCGGGCGCAAAAATCATGCCACACATGGCCTGTAACTGATTTGGTTGTCAGCCAGCAACATTCTACCTGCTCACTGCCACAGCGCTAGACACAGCAGTGCGCTAGCAAAAAGCATTCAGCGGGATTTGCCAACCAGGATAATTTATCATTAGCAATGCCAGTCAGCCAACCAACCAGCCCAGCCAGGCAAGCCAGATAATCAAGCTGCCTACTGTTGGCGCTACCACTGCTTGCTGTTGTTGTTGCTTTTGCTATTGCCAGCCATGCTATTTTCATGCCGCCTTGCCTGCCATACCCATTTACCATATTGCCTTTGCTGCTATATATAGCACGCTATCACACATGGCAGGTCTCAGCCCATTTTTTTTTTTTTGCATTTTTTGCATGGCAGGCGTACACTTTGGGTGTCAGCAAAATATACCTGGATTTTTGTGTTCACATACAAAATCTCATACACATTCGTTTCCTGTAGGGAAATCGCTAGTTCCGAACTAGGTCGCTTCTAGTGCATTTTTCGACACTACTAGTGCGAGCTAAATCTCTTTAGCATGTTATCAACTGGCGAATTTAACATGGCGATGTCCTAGACGGTGTCAATTGTCACTCTCTGCACTACATTTTCGATAGTTCCGAACTAGTACTAAATTCTACAGTTTTCACTAGTTCGTTTATTGGTACAATTTCGATAGTTCTGAACTAGCTACAAGTACCTACAAATTCTACAGTTTTACATCTGCCGCTTAAGTGCAGCATTTGACACACTTCATGCAAGTGGCGCGATGGCCGACTGGCTAACGCATGTGCCTTTCAATCTGAGGGTCGCGGGTTCGAATCCTGTCGGTGTCAAGGTGGATGATAATTTTTTTTTTTTAATTTTTTTTAACTAATATTTTTTTATTTATTTATTTAATAAAAATTTACAATAATATTTAAAAAGTAATAAAATAAAAAAAAAAAAAAATAAAAATAAACCTGAGGGATCGCAATAGCATAATTAGGGGAACATTTCATTTCATACAAGATGCAAATAGAAAACTCTTTATATAAAACGCTTCACTAAACATCTGAGAATTGTAGAAATATACAAGGCCGACGGCAATTGAACGAGCGAAAAATTTTCATAGCATTTTTGTCACTTCGAAATTGCATACAAATCAAAGTGTGTCTTATAATGGTCAATCAATGCACTCCCTCTGAACTGGTGAGGATCCAACTACAATTGATCTAGTTCCCTTTTGACACCTTTTCGCTAGTTCGGAACTAGAAATTTTGCTCACTAGTTATTGAGTTCCCTGCAGGGTTCGTATGTATTTGCATGTGTTGCATAGTGTTTATGTCAGCTGTGTTTTGTTGTTTAGCCACTTTGGTTTGAGCCCTTGAAAAATCCTTATAGCTTCAAGGTGATTTTGGCTATGCGCCACAGCTGTCTGCCTGTACTTACATACATACATACATTTTGTTGTTTGAATATTTTTCGTTGAAAGTTGATAAAATCAGCTAACTAACTACCGCAACGACGTCTACGATAAAATGTTTAGTAGTGGCATAGTGAAAGATGACGCTGGCGTCATGTAAAATTAAGGTACACCAGCCTGAGTTCAGCTCATGTGAAACGAAAATCTAACACGTTTGTTTGTATGTGTTCCTGCTGCTCCCTACATCATTATTTGATGAAATAGCTGAGTTATCTATCTACTCACAAATACATACGCGCTGTATGTCCTTAAATTCCTTAAGTTTGTATTGTCTGTAATGTGCTCGACACCTCTGTGTTGTGTTTTTACCAAATTGCTAGTTACTTGAGGGTTAATAGTCTACCGTGTGCGGTTACTTATACCATGTCTCCACATAACGTGTTTCGCTCTTTTTTTCTGCATTTTCTCTCTCAATCTTGTTTCGACACGGAAACCAGTGCCGAAACTCGCCAATTTCCATACAAATTTCTGAGAGCGAGTGAAGATTGAAACACTGTTTCATTCTGAATCATCTTGCCAACCTCGATGATATCGATGTCTTCTCTAATTTTGTATCGAAAATCTATCGAAATCTCACACAGACCAAAACAAAGACGCAAAAATAAGCAAACATACAAACATTTAAGAAGAACAAGAAATAGAAATGTCAAACTGAATCAAGATTAGCCACGTGGAGACGGGTTATTGAGCGAGATGTTTTGCTACATGTTTCTCTGGTGAATCAAGTTATGTGGAGACGGGCTTTTAAGCATATGTACACAACTATTTTCTTGATTGGATTCCTTGCACAACTTAGTTCAGTGATTATCTTGCTTTCTATGTATGGAACGCTCTCTCTCTCTCTCTCTCTCTATTTTTAGTCCGTCTGTCAAGTGTTTGTATTATCAACTCACTACTAGCACTAGCGCTGCCGTGAAGCAAGTGTCCTTTGGAAATTGAAACGCATTTTTTATGCTTGAACTACATGCATGTGTAGAAGTATAGTTTTTTTAGAGTTCTTTGTCAAGTATAACACTTGTCTATGGTCTATGGTCGATTTGTTTATTTTGTTTACTTGCATAATGAATAATTTGAAAATTTGTGAGCTTAAATTATTCGAAATAGAAAGGAAAATCAGGTAGATAGTAATCGCAAAAATAGTAAATAAACTTGTTAAATGAACTTGCAGATTTTGGTGGTGCATTACATATGAAACCGCTTGCAGTTAGCGGTAGAGGGCTGGTTTTCGCAATAGATGCTAAAGCTATTTGGTATACTCAGGGAACCAAGGCAACTAAGTCGTAGTCTGCCATAAGCTGGACATTGACCGAGAAGATGTTTCAGAGTGCCGCCAACAGCAGCGGGTTCGTTACAAGCCATACACACGGCTGACTCTGGACCACTACCATTTTGAAAGCATGAGACAGTGGCCTGTGGTACCCTACCGACCGTCAGTCTGCAATCTGCTGTTAGAGGGGTCAGTAGGTAGCGGTTCTTGCGTTGTATGACCGAAGCATGATTTCGACGATATACAGGGTCTCACACTGGAAATCGCCTTTGCGTATCAGTGTCTGATCTTTTTGAGCTTTATGGTAATTTGAAGGGCGGAAAATGTTTTCCAAATTTACTTGCACATATGACGCCCCGACTTTGGCTAACACGTCCGCACTCTCATTTCCCTCGATTCTGTGGTGTACGGGGTAGATAGTAACGCGCCTATTCGCACAGGGTTCATGTAAATTGGCTCTGCACTGCTTCACACACACATAGAGGTAGTTGTCGCCGTCGTGGTCGCTTTGTTTGCCGCCTCCTGGCTGTCAATAAAAATGTTTTCACGATAGTTTGAGCACGTTAGTTCAGCTGCAAGTTCCACCGTTTTTGAGGCAGCGGAAACCTCGACCTGAAAGATACTGCAGTAGTCCGGGAGCCTAAAGAACTGTTGTATCCCAAGCTTCGGACAAAACACTGCAGTTCCTACAGTACTCCCCCTTGCGTGGTACCACTATGTGCCTTCTTTGAGAATGCCGAAGTATCTCACTCACCTGGCAACGTCTGACAACACAATAGGTTTTCGATCCAGTGCTGATGTTCCGATCGATTTGAGTCCCTCCAGCAGGCACTCGAAATGTATCAGTTGACTTTTCCCTGATATATGCACGGTCTGGCGCAAACCTTTCCTTCACAAGCGATGAACTCGCTAGCCTCTCAAAGGTTTTAAATAGCAAAGAAATAAGACATAGTATTGGTCGATAATCACTGGGGTACAAGTGGCTTGTCTTCGGTAGAAATACAACTCTTAACAGTCTCCACGATTTCGGTACATAGTTAAGCCTTGGGCAGTTTTTGTAAATGGTTAGAATATTGGGAATTAGAACAGTACTTTAAATTTTTTACAGGAATTACCACCTGAAATGTTCGATGTGAAATCCCTAGGAAGTTAGTAGCACTTTTAGTTGACTTTTTTTACGACTTATCTCCATATTATAATCGTGCCTTTGGTAGCTTTAACCCATCCATTATCCATCTAACACACTTCCTTGCATTAACAGTAAACGCCACAAAGCAAAAATCACTACACTTGCTCGCCTTAAC